>JAQGBT010000014.1:0-136802 GCA_034698585.1 Disparrhopalites patrizii
TTCCGGAATCAATTTATAATTTTGCGTTTATTTTAAGCTACAAATTATGCCAGGTTGCGTTAAAAATATTTTTTTTTTAAATATTCGAAAAGTATTTGAATACGTATTCATTGACAGAACTGTAGTATTTTTATTTTATTATTTATTGAATTTATTTACCTATATGTACATACATATGTAAGTATGTGTACGTATTATTATTCCCTTATCTATCCTCATTAAAAATCTTCAACCTGTTAACGTGCCAACTGCATAATACCTATAATAAGAGCCAATCTCCTAGATCGGAAATCGAAAATATTGCATTACTGTAGATGATGAATAGTCAGTATAATAAAAATGAATGAATCTACTGGAACTAGGGAAATGTAATTAATTCGGAAATGTAATTACTTAAGTTAATTAAGATATGAACGTTGAACGTTCATATCTATTCTATTTCAGCAAAAGGTTCAGGTTTCATTGTCAAAAATTCTGGAGGATGGATGGAGAGCGCATGTAACGATGTAGAGTGTTAATATGTATCATGATTCATGATTTTTAAATGGGTCAAACTTCCATAATAAATGTTTCCAACTGAAATGATTAAGTTTGAATTTTTTTATTAATGTCTCTTCGTCACCACTTCCACGTGTCTATATTTTGGCTTTGGTGGTGGCTTTCGAAGGGGAAAGGGTTGATTTACCCGGGAGCCCTCCTCGTAAACGTCTGTTGGGAAACGTTCATAAGGAGAAGTTGCTTTTGACCGACTTGCTCTGAAATCCCTTTCCATTTCGCCTTGACCTGGTAGGTTAAGGGGATAGAATATTGGCATACCAGGCATGGGCATCCCCGTAATGGGCAACCCCGGTATATTCATCCCAGGCATTGTCACACCCGGTACGGACATTCCACGCAGATTTAAACCCGGCACTGAAAACCCGGGCATGTTCATACCCGGTAAAGAAAACCCGGGCATATTCATACCCGGTCCAGGCATCCCCGGCATTGGCCTACCGGGCTGAGGTATCCCTGGAAGGCCCATTCTGGGCATGCTCATTTGTAATGGTGGCGGAGGTGCGTACGGATTAGATGAACCATCAAAACTTCGGTGTTGATAATTATTAGGGATTTCTCCAGGATTGTAGTTCCGATTATGATCCGAATGCCTAATCTGTCTCTGGTGCCACTCGTTCTCCGGGGGACGCTGAGGATGAGGATAATAATTTGGAGGCATTGTGGGGACCCAGCTATGACGCGGAGGAGGCCCCGCGTTGTAAGAATTTGAAAAGCCATCTCGCATTAAGTTTGAACTTCGATGTCCTGGATGGTCATAATAGTTGTCCGGAAGGAAAGCCGGGTATGCCATGACTGTTTGCTCATGCGGCGCATGTGCGGGGTGAGTGGGATTCATTTGAATCTTGGTACGCTTTTCCGGTTCCTTTCTATCCGGTCCAACTTTCTGGTGTGTTTCCGAAGATCTGTTAGAACTATTTTTACTAGATCTTTGTCTGTAATAATAATCCTCCTTTGACCTTACTGCATCATGACCTCGGGATTTTTGATGTTGATATTCCTGCTGTTTCATAGCTTGGTATTGATCCTCAGTTTCATTCAAGGATTTGGGCGGGGCGGGAGGGACCACGATGGTTATGGGCGGAGTCGACGATTTGGTTTCCCGCCTCAGAGGCCTCCATTGATAAAGCGTTTCCGACGACCTCCGCCCCGGCAGAATGATGGAAGAAGTCTTCTCATTAGGGCTTAGGACAGTGGTTCCTGGTGCGATTGCTCCAGCCGCCTCCAGTGTTAAAGCCACGGAGTCCAGATGAATCGACGGTGGCGTTTTGGGCCACTCCAAAACGCCGTTATTGATTAAATTCTTCGCCATTATTGACGGGGATTTCATTACACAGACTTTGGACGGCGGTAAGGTGTAATGGGAAGATTCATGAGATTCTACTATAGACGTCTCCGAAGAATATTCATCGTTTTGCGGGATAAAATATTTAATGGCGCTTGAGAACCGGAGCACGTTTGGCATTGACTCTGGAACGTCTTGTTTGTGGACGGAATTACTATCGTCACAATTGCTGTTAGTGTTATTGTCCCCCGAAAAGGAGAGCAACGGGAGGATTTGGCAAGCTGCGATTGAAGTTGGAGCCGTCGGATGTCTCAGTATATTTCCTGCCCTCATACGGAATTTATTCCGCGGAATTTCTTGTTGCTCCTCAACGTTTGCTAGTATCACATTTTCCTTGTGATCACGAGATGTGATCACATTCTCATCTCTAACTTTTTTGCCTGGAAAAATCATGGTGGAATTCACCGCAGAAGTTGATGTGACACTGTCCTGGAGGATTTGGCATATTTTTGTGGATGTTTCCGCCTCTTGCGTCTTGACAGGCTCTAATCCGGCGACACTATCCGTGGTGACATAATCTTTGCTGGAGTCGTTTAGTGTCAGATGTGAAGTGGAAGCAATTTGGGTCTGAGTGTCCGTCTCCGCGTGAATTGCAGGAATATGAAGAAAGTCGACCGAGTCTTTGTTCGGACTGCTTGTTCGGACCGTTTGAGCACTGTGCGTGTCATTGCTTGGAGTTGTTGCAACGAAAATTGTTGGGATGGCAGGCAGCGGGACCTTCCTGTTTCTAGTGCGGCTGGATGGGACCTTCTTCGGCATTTGCCTTCGTGGCGTTGGCGTTCTTTTACGAACGGAAGGGTGAATCTCGGTTATGACCCGGTACAAACAATATGTTCCCAGATTAAAGCGCTCTTTCAGTACCGCTGGCCGCAGTGGTGATATTCCTTCTTCGTCCATCTTGAAAAAGCGGGGTTGAAATTCTGACTCTTTTTTATACTAATGTCAAGTATTGTCTTGTGGAGGCTTTATTCCTGATAGCTCCGCCCTTGCATCTCGATCTTGAACCTGGCTCTTCAGAAACTTTAAGCGCAAAATCATACTGGTGGACGTGGCTGCCGTTCTTTGTAGATCTCCTGGAAAAATTAACAGTCAGAAAAAATGCAAGCTCATGCACTTCACATGAGGGAAATTGTTTTATTTATATTGCCAATTCGTTAAACATGTTTGTAGACAGACTGCGAGACAGCTGTACTTGAATGTCTTCGATTTCGAAAGGTATGTTTATAATTCGAAGAATATTATGTATAAATGGGAAGGAAAAGGACGTGCTACAGACTTACAATTTACAGATGTATCGACGTATGTATGCGTACTGCGTACATACATAAAACTTCGCATTCCAGGCAGGAAATTCCAGTTCCCCAATCCAGCTCCTCAAGAAAAGTACCAACAACAATGGAATTGGAAGACGACTAGGACGAGACTAGCCGACGAGCTCCGTCCGAGCTCGCGAACAAAACGGCGGCCAAGAGGCCAGGCGCCAGAGGCCGAAAGCCGAATGGCGAAAGGTGGAAATGGAAAGTGAACAAGCCGAGGCGCCGAGGCAAGCAAGAATGCAAAACGCGACAAAGTGAAAAAAAATGAGCCCTTTACATCACCGTGGAGTTGTCATGTTAGTGATGTCACATGTCAGTTACCAGATTACCAACTTACCACGTACGATTACGATATTACGACAAGTCATATCAATAGATTAAACGGGAGGATTGCGTTGCATCGCGAAATTATCTCATTCTTATTCTTATTATAATTATAAATTATAATTATGTTGACATCAAACATCAACATCATTTTTTGCATTTCAAAGAGTATACATTTTATTTTACTATCCTATTATGAAAATTGAAAATCATTATCATCGACTATGACCACGATTACTGTTATGTACAATAATCGCATCGCAATGACCCGACCGAACCTTTATGCATATAATGTGTATCAGTGTACCAAGTATTTCATCGGAAGAAACGCTCCAAACAGCACAATGAGCCAACTGAGCACACCACGCACACGCACGGCATCAAAGACTTGCCCACAAGGTCGCACAGCAATATTTAAACTTGCAAACTTTCAACATCAATATTAATTTAGAGCAAACCGGGTCGGGATCAGATCACCTTGACCTTAACCTTACTTTATGTTGACCCAATGAGTTTGTTCATTTATTTCACAGAATTTTTAGACTTTACACTTTCCAGTGTTTCCAGTTGTTCAGTCCTTCAGTAATCGGTAATTATCCGGCCCCGATCCCCGATTCTCCCGAAGTCCCGAAGTCTTTCTTTGATCGCGATCGTCTGGTTTCCAGTATTTTCCATTTCCAGTTCTCCAGTCTCCAGGTCTCGAGAAGAATACGCAAGTATTTTATTCAGCATTTATTTTAGTATTAAAATTCTAAATACATACGCTTTTATGAATATAATGTACTAATGCAAATGTATAGTCGCAGTATATTATATTGTATGTATAATATGTAATATGTATGTATGTATGTTATGTATACATATGTAATGTATGCATATGTATGTAGTATGTACTGTGCGGGAAAGTAGCCTGAAATCTGTGGAAGTCTTTCGCCGTTTCGTCAGTGAATGCTGCAAAAATGGGACACATACATTTTTGGATGGTCGTTGCGTTATCCCTTTGGTGGAATCTCCTAAGTGCATCTGTAAAATCGCAGCCTCCCCCACAACAGCAAAGGCAAAGGGCACCTTCGCCTGGCCAAAGACCTCCTCCAACAATGCAAAGAGCACTTCCGCCAGGACAAAGACCTCCCTCTCCTGGACAAAGACCTCCTCCACCTGGACAAAGACCTCTTTCACCTGGACAAAGACCTCCTCCACCAGGTCAAAGACCCCCTCCACCGGGGCAAAGACCTCCGGGGTCTGGTCCACCGACACAAGGTCCCCCTCCACCTGGACAGCCTCAGATGCCACCGGGAATGCAAAATCCAAACCAAAATCGGAGACCACAGCCTCGACGACCTCCTCCAGACAATCAAAGGCCGCCACCAAGACTCCCTCCTCCTTCCGACGACAGACCACCTCCTCGTCGTCCGCCTGGAGGGGACGAAGGACAAGGTCGAATGAGTTCCGATGCAGCCAAGGCCATCGAGGATGCCGTGTATCGGGAATTGGAAGAAATGGCTCTTAACTACATGGAAGAACTCCAGGAAAATGTTGTGGGGTTAGCAGGAGAAGCGGCTGTGAGAAGACAAAGTTCTCCATCTCATCCAGGCCCACCCCGACCGCCACCGGCGTTCCAGAATCGACCACCTTATCCACCGCCTCGGCGACCGCCTCCGAATTTCCCTCCGAATGGACCACCCGGCCGATTTGATCGTCCCCACCCGCGCCGTCGAGCACGAAGCAGTGAGCGAAAGAGAAAATTAGCTTCCAGAAGACGTCAGAAGTTTGATGACAACAGTGAGGACATTATTAATGGATGGTAGTTTCACGATGCCAGCTCGATGCCCGATTCTCTCGAAACTGTTTCTCAATCGCTTTTCAATTCCAGTCTGAATATAAATTCGTAACCAAACTAAATGAATTACGAATCGATTTGCATTTAGGTCGAAATGTGAATGTAAAAAAGTAGGGCGTAGGACAATAAAAAATAGTGAAAAAAAACAAGAATAAAAATAAAAAGTAAGTATGATCAATAAAAAGTGGAAGTAAAAAGGTAAAAACAATCGAAATAACATTGCCAGGTTCAGATTTCAGACAATTTTGGAGTCACCCCTTCTAAATGTAGAATCTAGAAAAATCTAGACCCAATTGTGGTATTTGGAATCTACACATGTGCCTATAATAAATAATAACTAATATCGTAATAAATATGTTATTTTCCTAACAAGAAGCGTAAAATGTTCATGGCTTGTTTATTCTTGATTATTTACTAATTCACATCTCACTGATCACTCACATTTTCAATTATTACACACCTTCAATATTTTTTATGTATGTAATATGTAATACATAGATTACTAATAAGAAAAAAAGCTTTACTGTTATTGTTAAATTCATTTATTGCTCTTCTTCTTCTCCTTCCTCCTCTTCTACTTCAGTTTCTGGACCACTGATGGGATTAGATGTGTCAGGCTCCGCACTGGTCGGGCCGGAAGTCTCCTCTTCCGTTTCTATCAGTACTTCCTCTTCAGTCCCCGATCCGGCTTCCTCTTCAGTAGTCGTGTCCACTGTGGGCCGTGGCTGGGAGGCTACAGACTTTTTATCTGATACCACTGAGATTCTGGAATCTGAGTCCACCAATTGCATGTGATGAGGATCGGCAATGACACCCAATTCTCGCAACTGCGACAAAAGATGCTCTTTCTGAACTTCCTTTGATATTGGGGCAGCACCAAATAATGTATCTTCTTCGTCATCCTTCTTCTCCCTGTTAAAGTTAAACATCCCAAATTATTTGTGGCCTAAACGATCCTTTTAAATCTTTTCGTTCAGCAAGATCTTTAGAGAGAGATAAATTATATGGAAATTAAATCTTTTCGTTCAGCAAGATGTTTGGAGAGAGATAATTATATGGAAGTTAACACACATTCCCAGTTCCGGTCGTCCTGAAATGACCAGCTTGGGCTCGAAGGGTCCCCCAGAAGACTTGTAGATCTTCTGGGGCTTGAACAACGTGGGTGCAGAATGGATTTCCGTCTCGTGCTGAATGGTTAATAATTCCTTCTCCAGCTGCACTTCCGCAATGTGTTGTTCCAAGACGTTGAAGGCATCCCGGAGGTTGTCACAGGTGATATTGTCATTGTCGCCGAGTAACTCCTGCAATGGGGCCATACTGCACTCGGCAGCGGAGAAGAATCCCTGGACGGCGGCGAGCATGCGCTGTGTGGCCTCATCCGAGACTTGGAGATGTGATCGCATGTAGGACAATTTCTCCCCTTCCGCGTCCCGGGTCAATTCCAGGCGGATGAGATGCTCCTCATTCTCTCGTATCAACTTTTCCTTACATTCATGGATATTATCCACTTCCGCTTTCAGCTCTCCAATCTCGTCTATGAGCCTTTCATTCTGCAAACATCCCCAAAATAATGCATATTTTCCGTTGATTTTCCCCCTTTTAACCCTTTTAGTCCAACAATAATGATGATTCATTTGGAGAAGGGAGAAACACCTCTTTGTTCACGTCGGAAATTCGTTGGAAGTAAGCAAAATTTTTTTGACCCAAAGCCCTATAATTGCTAATAATCATGTCCACATCCTGAGTTGGCTCGAACTCTTCCAGTCTTTTAAAGCTTCTGGCAAACTTCCGATGTTCTCGCTTCAGTGCGTCTTCGTCTCGCTCATTTTTTCTTTCTGCAACAGTGAAGATAATATGTATTTTGCCAAAAAATGAACTGGCTCATTAAAATATAAGTATTAAAATACATTTACATATGTAGAACATATGTATGTACGTTTACCAATGTTTTGCAAAATTTGAGATAAATAATGCTTAAAAAAATCAAATGAGTCACCTTCTTTCTGATGTTCTTCTTCTATTAGTTGTCGGTTTTTATTTTTTGTCGAGTAAAACTGGATTTCCCGTAAATCATGGAAAAGCAGACGGTCGTACTCTTTCATTTCCAGAAGATGCTGCCGGACTTCCTCCTTGTATTTTTCTTTAATAAAGCTAATTTTCCTCGCAGCGTCATCCCTGCAAAGATTAACCAATGTCATTTAACCATTCATATAATGTATGCAGTATATTATGCATTATATTTTATAATTATTAATTACAATAACCAATACATTGACCTAAAATTTCCGTGAACAAGACTCCAATTAGACCCTGATTTCTGTTTATAAAGCAAGGAGCTTACCAAATATTATACACTTGCAACGCCATGTCCACGTCAGTATTCAAATCCCTGCGAATGTCCGTCATGCTCCGGTGAAGTTGGTCCATCCTATTGAAGATGGTAAACCGACGATTAATTTTTGCTCCAATTTCTTCTTTTAGTACAGTATTCTCACTCATTAAGCTGTCATAATTGCTTCTAATCTGGAAATCATAAAAAATGTGTAATAATTTTGGGTTTAGAAATGTAATGGTTCATTCTATAGGGTACTTTGTGTTGTATAATACACAAGAGGAGAGTTTTCAGCATGCTATATATTGACAATTGTTGAATGTTGACAGTTGACATAAACAATAACTTACAATGTGTAGCTTTTTTTCACTATTTTCGATCTTCCTCTCTAGTCTGGAAAGGGGCGCGCCTTCCCCAAGCACGCCCTGAATATGGAGCTTCGCTTTATAAAACTTTGCTGTCATCTTCATCACAGTCTTTTCCATGGACTCAATCTCCTCGTTCAACTTTTTCGATTGATTCAGATACTTTTCATAGACTTGCAACAACTTCCAGATCTTCTCCTTGGTAGCTTCGTCCTTCTTCTGGTTTCCAGCACTCGTGGCGGCACTCAGGTTCAATTCCAGACTTTCCCTCTGACGCTCCAAAACGCCGACAAGCCTTTGGGAGCGAGGTGTCTTGGAGCCAGCTTTTTCCATGACGGCGCTACGATTCTTTTGCATGAGGAAGTACTTCCTCTTCAGCCGTTGGTACTCCTTCAGGGCCACTGCTTTCAAATCCACTTCCGAGTCTTGGGCATGCACATTTAGCCCTGATCCGAGGCTTTCTTCAAAGTCCTCCATTTCTTCAAAGTCCTCCAAAGCAACTCCCAACCTCACAGCTCCCTCACAGACTCACAGCCGTCACAATACAAATGTAACAAAAGGATGAGATTATTGAAATTAAATGAAAGCGAGAAACTTCAGGATTTCATTCTTCAGGGCTCAGAAATTCTGAATCATAAAATAATTGGGACAGAATTAATAATAGATACATATGAAAATTAAAGACAATTTATTTAAGAACAAGAAGATTTCTCCTTTAGTTGTCTTTTCACGTTTTGACTTGACTCATTGATTGACGTTGATGAATTAGTGACAATGAGACGATGACACATTGACTATAATGACTAATGACTTTTGAACTTTTGATATTGATATTCATGACATCATCATGACACTTCATTCCATTGACAAATGACAGTTGTCAATTTGACACTTGGACCTTGGACGCCTAGACCTGGAGGGACCGAGGAACAAGGGACAGTGACAGTGTCCCTCCATTCAATCTAATTTAATCCCATTCAGCTGTATACAGATTGCAGATGTCTATTTGAGCTATGCATTATCGGGCGCGCCCGGCCCAGAGTGAAGTGTCACGCAAAATAACATAAATTAAATAAATGAAGAAATAAATTCCACTAACAAGAGTCGTTGTAAGAGTCGTAAGTCGTAATCGTAATTGTTTCGATAAACGCTAATTTTCAATTTTTTATTTACGACACGACGTGATACGCGTCTGGCACGCGATACGCATTTAAGCCTATTGTATCATTTATCAATCGTATATGTCGATATCAAAATTCAAAATGGTAATCGTTAATGACGTTAATCGTTGTAATTAATATTACAACTTTTTATTAATAATTAAAACTTACATGGTGAATTGGTGAAAAGTAGGGACTGGAAACGTCGGGATGAGGGACGAGCACGAGTTGCAGGAGGCACCACCGCGCACGAGCGCGAGCCAGAATCAAATAGATACATCGAAAAATACATAGCATAAATACACATTACACATGTAATAATAATTATTATTAAGCACATACTAAATAAATACAATTTTATTAATAATTAATAAATGTATGTAGTATGTACATAAACATAACAACACAACATAAAGATAAATATAATACATAAACGCAACGAAGGAAATAACAATAAGGAATTTCCAAGTTACCCATTACATCACCCAATTAAATTACCCATACTCACCAAGACGCAAGGTCCAAGGCCCAACAAAACCACAACCACGGAATCACCCTCAATTTGTAAGTCTCAGGCAGAGACCACCTGTGACTGCCTGTGAGACGGCCGCAGAAGTCGTAGGCGTAGGCGCCCGTGCTTGAATCCTTTGTTTCGGTTTCCATTCTTATTCTTACTTGATACACCTCAATCCTCAACACCTCCTGTCGTCCTGTCCTGTTCTCGTCCGGTCTCGTCTCGAAATAACGTCAAATCTTCAGACCCAGACACCCAGAACGTCAGAAGCAGAAGTGAGAACAGAACTCCGGCTGCAATTTGGGACGGCACGACGGTATTCCAAAACTTATCTCCTTACCCATATTACGTATTTGTAAAACGTACAAACGTAAAAGAACGCTTTCCTTCCGCCCCGAGTATTTTAATTTCCTCTGGATTCTGACTGATGGAGATTCCAAAACTTTCAATTCATGATTCATCCCAGAATGCTTTACGGCTTGCTGATTGCTGACAGGGAGAAAAAGAAAACGTTGTCGCCAAGCGAAAAGGAACTTTTTTATAAGTCTGTTTCAGTACATGTAAGTGCTTTAAAACCTACATAACCTTTAATTGCAGAAAAAAACAGGGTTATACCATGTTCTGACGGCTGACCAAGGACGAACAAGCATCTGAAAAATGCAGATAAAGGAATTTCGTATCGTGATGCCCCTCACGGTGGACCAGTACCAAATCGGACAGCTGTACTCCGTCTCCGTCTCCAGCTTGAACGAGTCCGGGGGTGGGGAAGGGGTGGAAATCGTCAAGAATGAGCCCTTTGAGAACCACCCCATGCTCGGGGGGAGGTACAGCAAGGGACAATACACGTACAAAATCTACCGTATCAAAAGTCGGATCCCCTCCTTCATCCGATTGATGGTGCCCAATGGAGCCACGGAATTCCATGAAGAGGCCTGGAATGCTTATCCATACTGCCGGACTATCATCAGTAATCCGGGCTACATGAAAGACAATTTCATTGTGAGCATCGACACCCTCCATCTGGAAGATCGCGGGACCACGGAAAACGCTCATATGCTCCCCAAGGAGAAGCTCAAGGACCGGGAGGT
Source organism: Disparrhopalites patrizii (assembly GCA_034698585.1). Lineage (NCBI taxonomy): Eukaryota > Metazoa > Arthropoda > Collembola > Symphypleona > Sminthuridae > Disparrhopalites > Disparrhopalites patrizii. The sequence goes on from JAQGBT010000014.1 coordinate 10,840, forward strand.
CATCCTCATTGACATTGCCAGTGACATCCCCCCAGGAAGTGACTATAAGCGTACTTGCAACGCTGCAAATTTAAAATTTAAAATTAGAATTGTGTTTCCTTAAAAACGTGAGAAAAAATGGGACAGTGCAAGGAAAATTATTTAATTCCCACACAGCCACTGAAGACCCCACGAAATGCCGGAGTGAAAAGGCGAACAGAGGTCCCTTGAAGCCCAAGGAATGGATCAAGACCAGCGAGCCCGTCATGACCTGCTACAAATTAGTCACCGTGGAATTCAAATGGCTCGGCCTTCAAAATCGGGTGGAATCCTACATCCACAAGGCCGAGAAGAGGATCTTCACCCGATTCCATCGACAGATCTTTTGTTGGATGGACAAGTGGTACGACATGACCATTGAGGACATCCGGGCCTTTGAGGACACTATCAAGGAGGACTTGGAGAAGGAGAGGAAAGCCGGGAAATTAAAGGGTGGCTCCTTGGGTCCGGAATGAGGGACAAGAGGGACTTAGGACATAAGGAATACATATTAGAATTTGGAAATAAGTCACTTTTTTTGCATTTTGCTAACCCATTTATTTGCTAAATCCTGGCAATAATTCCTTTATTCCTAATATAAAATCATCAAAGGGGCATTTCGTGACGTTCGTCTACAATCAATTTTATTTTAACCTTTTTATTTACAAATCCGAGCATTATCCACAGATATATCGTATTTGCTACAAATCTCTACTACTAATGAACGCAGAAAGAAGAATTCATTATGGACATATTCAAACAAGGGAGTAGCATTTAGCTTTAAAAAGTAACCAAGAGAGTGAGCTTGAGCTGTATTATGTTTTTAACGAGATCTGTAAATTAATCAGTTGATGGTAAATTCTGGATATGAACGTCCAATAATAAAATATATTAAAAATATTAATTATTATTATGAATAATAACAGGTGTTGTTTTCAACTATGAATAAACATACCTACCTATGTATACTGTAAATACCTAAATACACATTCATCCCACTTCATCCTAGCTCAACTCCATCAGCCATCAATCAAGAATGACGGGTTCAAGAGCAACCCTGTGTATAATCCCTCTGGATTTCGGGAGAGAGACAGCCCGCTCCAAAGGAGGCAGAGATTACCTGGATCAACCTGCGAAAAGCTATCAATTATTGTAATCAATTATTATATTTCGTTGAAAATATCACATCAGAGTGTTTGAATGGATTTTCAACAGGGTTTATATAAATGCGGGAGAGGAAAGCAAAGCCAACCATTGTGGACTCAACAGTCAGGGGAATTACTGCAATTTTCTCCAGCCCTATACAAAGTATAAGATGAAATTTTTGTTAGCCCTCGCATTCCTGGCAATTGCCCAAGGTAAATAATTATTTTTGAAAGGTTATAATTATTTTCGAATGGTTATAATTATTTTCGAAAGGCTATAATTATTTTCGGAAGGTTATAATTATTTTCGAAAGGTTATAATTATTTTTGAATTATGGAAGGATTATTTTTAAATCATATTTTGTTTTGCTTCTGGGAATATCAAATGGTCTAAATTGTTCTTGTTCAATTGATTCACAGCCGTCCCTTGGGTGCCCGAGCCCCGCCAGGACCAATGGTGGCAGGACCGTCACAATGCGTACTTGGAGAACACCAAGAATAACCGGGACAACATCCACGTCGTCTTTTATGGGGATTCCATCACGGAGGGCTGGGGCGGAGCAGGACGTCAAGTGTTCGATGAGCGATATGCTCCCCTGGGCACAGCCAATTACGGGATCGGCGGTGACCGGACGGAACATTTGATCTGGCGAATTGAAAACGGAGAGGTGGAAGGTCTGAATCCGAAGGTGGTCGTCCTCAAGATCGGAACGAACAATGGCGGTGACTCCACAGACGATGTGGTGCGGGGCGTGAAGGCCGTGTCGGATTTATTGTTGCAAAAGCTCCCCAACACGAAGCTCCTCCTCCTCGGCGTCCTCCCCCGAAATGATGTGGGTTGGTTCCGGCGCGTGGCGGACATCAACATCAAAATCTCAAAGTTCCATGATGGGAACCGAGTGCATTACCTGGACATGTTCGAACACTTTGCCACGGCCTGGGGAGTCGTGGATTCCCGACTTTTCAATGGGGACAAGTTGCACCTGGAAGCCCCTGGCTATTTGGAATGGGCTAATACCATGGACTACCTCTTCAATCACCTTCTCCAGTCCTAAATCTAAATTGTCAAACCTCCTCACTTTATCATGTTGTAAATTGTAATTAAAAAAAATTTCTCCAATAATCTGAATCATTTGCATGTGACATTTTTTACACGGAGATTGAGGATGCGAATTAAATCTCATCCTGCCCCTCTTTCTATGAAACATTCATAAATCATAAGCAGGATGAATGTGGATCTTTCATTTCCCGTGATTCGTTGCCGAGGAGTTTTGACAGTACAATTTGTAAATAAACGTACATTGTTTTTGTCTCCTGTCCGTGTCGGAGATTTCACAGAATTACCCACAAAAGACTTTCTTCAAAAATGATGCTTGCTAATTACGTTCTTTTGTCATTCCATCATACGAAATACGACATAAGTACTTAATACAGACAATATCAATACAGAACAGCCGGGATGATAATGATGACATGAAATTTCACAACATTCAACATTAATAGAACGGTGTACATCTTTGTACCAATGAAATACGCGGGTATTATCCAGGTATGCACTCTATATTGTTGGGAAACTTGGGGCTCCTGTATTTTCCAATGTTAGACTCAAACTTGAATACTTGAGACTTAAGCGGAGGCTTTAAGTCCTATAGTTCTAAGTCTTTTAAGTGACTCCCACACTTCTCCTGTTCTACACATGCAATAATGTAAACAGTGGATAATGTATAGTAATAAAAAAAAAATACAAACAATGGTGAAACATCCACGAAAGGAAGCTATGATTTAGTGTGACGTCCACGTGTGACCAAAACATGAAGCTGCTCCCACTCCTTCTCCTGCTTTCCAGTACTTCTGATGGCAAATTCGTTATTGAAAACTACAAACTGGAACCATTTGCGGCTACCTCCACGTCCTTGACATTTTGTAAGCATTCACAACGAAATGAAATACGTATAATTTTATAAAGTGCTCACATCTTTATACTTGTGCTGTTTATTATACCTACTTGTATTGTAGGTAAAGAAGCAAATCTGATTATATCCATGCTTGAATAAGTTGCATCTGCCCAGTGCCACCAAGAGATCTCATGACTCCCTTTCAATGAAAATATTGTATGCTCCAGCATACAATATTTTCAGGTTAATTTGTTAGTATACACATTTCATTCATATGTCATAGCCACCCGAATCTTCAACAATGACCCACCGCTCGGTAAGTCCCAGGAACGGAGCAGAAGTGACCCTACAAATCGGGCCCTTCGATTGGAAACCATTCGATGCTGTTTGGTTGTCTCAGGTTTGACCAAACAGATGGATTGCATGGTAAAGAGCTTTCCCCATTAAATCAAATGTTTTTACACGTAGGACAAACTTGTATTAAATGGATGCCAAATACCTGATACTTGATCCAGGTACATGTATTCCTATACATATGTATGTGTATCAGTATTTATTCCATTGTTTGCTCCTCATTGCCTACAGTCCATGAAGGCACGTAGTGGTCTTGCATACAGGATCAGACCCGGAGAACGGAGGACATTATTGGCCTTGTATCCCAACAAGGTTCGTGGAAAAATTGTATGTATTGATACGGATACTGAACAAAACCTTTTTCAACACTAAAAAATATGCAAATATTTATTTGCTTAGCACATCTTAAACCGCAATGGATTCTGTACGTTCCGAATCCACGGTGTGAGTAGCATCCTTCCATTTAACGTGACCTTTGATACGATCTTTAAAATGGGGAAGGACAATCTGATGCGAAACCCAGGTAAATTATCCTCATTGCCGTCAAGTGTGCAGAAATAAAGCCGACTTTGTTTAGTTATGATTTACCCAATAAAATGCCATAAGAGGACTAACAAACAGCAAAGACGGCCACTCCTTGTAAACGAATTGACCAGGATCCACTGCGGACCTGCAAACCCGTCAGATGCGTTGAGAAGTACTCGGGATTTCGGAGCTTCTTCAACGTCACTTCCGGCACTTGTGAGCGGACGCCTTTTTGCGTGGCGGGGGCCGGGCAAGAACAAAGGAATAGTTCCTCCGAGGAGCACAAGCAAGAGCATCGACCTCGCTTGGTCCGAATTTTAGTCAAAAGCTATTTGATAGTATACATTATAATTATTAATTATAATTGCAATACTAAATACTTGTTTTTTATCGCTCTTTTCCTTTACCAGATTTTAAACCTCGTCAAAAATCTCTGTGTAAAAGGTCCAATTCCATCAAAGAAAGGTCCAAGGTCAATCCTTGATGAAGATGAACAGAAAGCTTCCGTGGGGACTTTTGCTTTTGCCTACGGATTATCTCTTACAAAGCTGGCCATTGTAAGCAAAACATTTATATTCATTCTATACTACTTATTATTTATATTAATTATGCCTCCTAGTAAAATTTACATTCTCTTATATTTAAAAAAAAAATCTTATGTGAACAGGCCATCATTCTTTCCTTGGTATTCATTTTCGTCATGTGTTTCTCCCTCAACGTCTGCTTCGGATGCTTCCCCTACTGCGGCCTTTGGATTGTGGAAAGGAGAAAAAAATCGCCCTCAGATTGCAATTCTAAGACCAAATACCAGCCTATCGTCAATGAGGAGACGGACACTGCCGCTGAAGATGATGCCCAAGTCATTAATGAGGTCAAGGAGCGGCGGGAAATGGTCAACAAGAGCAACAGTCAAACTCCAGTAAGGTTCCAGTCGAAATTTTGTGGTAAATAAAGGTAATCTTTAAGTAATCGTCCTCTAATTTACAGCCTGTTCCAGCAACACCAAATAATAGCGGAAGCAAGGGCTCCAGCCAGCATTCCCCGAAGAGTCCCTCTTCTCCATCCGCCGGGGCGGGGATGACAGCCAATCAGTCAAGAGCCTCTCGGGTGTTTGACGAAGACGAGGACGAAGAAACTGGAGATTCCCCTGCATCTAATCACTCGGCATTGACATCAGGGAAAAATACTCCTGGAGCTCCAACCACCAACAGCTGGAGAAAATTAACCAATGTAAATACATAAATACTTTTTTCACTTTTTTCTAACTAAATACCTGTTTTTATAAGAATTCCGATAAATCCAACTGTAAAGAACAAATATTTGAGTGCTCTCTACGAATTTTGTAGGTTACTAAGCTTCTCAGTCAAGTACATTCCACTCAAGAGAAAAAAGCCTCCAGCCCGTACTCCAACAACATCACGGAGGAATTGGAACGAGCATTTGGGGGCAAAGTGACATTTTCCAGTAATAATCATAACCTCAAACGAGGTACAAAATCTCACCTTCAAAATCAACCCCAAAAAATCCCTCAGCCGGGCTCTCACAGGATTAATTGGGATTCCGTCCCTGCACTGAAACCTGTTCTTCAACAAATATCGGTGGAGGAAGATTACATCACACAAAGCATGTCACCCGCTAAAGTGGCCAAGAAATCGTGTTTAAAAGAGCCCAAAAGCACTTCCAGTACGAAATCACGTAGAAAAAATATTTGTCATAATCCAGGAGGAAGTCGTAGGCCGGAACTAAATCAGGGTCAAGAGGGAAATCCAGGAAATGTCAACTTCTCGGATTGGACTAATATGCCTTCCTCGGAATCTCTGCAGGTATTTTTTATGTCATTATTATTTTTATTATGATTCAGTTTTTTTAATATTTATAACATTTAAAACGAAAGTATTTAAAACGGTTTTCCAATGCATACATTCATAAAGCAACACTTTCGCATTAGTAAGACTCAATTCTTGGATTTTATTTTATTTTCTAATTTTTATTAATTTGTTATTGTTAATTAATTCATATTCATTGATTTTGTTTTATCTGTCCAAAATGACCCATAGAAAATGTACAAAACGGAAATGGCGAAAGCCGCGAATTTCCTCCGAGAACTCGAGCAAAGGCGGGAAATTGTCTCATCTGCGGATTTTAAAGTATGAGAAGTCCCTTGACATTTTAAAAATATAATTCTCACGTATATTTGTTGATATCTTTTTTGACAGTATTTTAATGCACATAGATCCATCCCCCGCCCGGGAAGCCGCCGGTGGACGACAGAGAAAGGGTGATGAGGCGTATCAAGGAGGAGCCTCCGATTCCGCTGTCCATGATCCATTCCAAGGCCCAATTAAACGAAATCCAGCCACCTCCATCAGAAAGGACAAGCACCAAGGAATCATGGATACCCCAAGAATTTTCGTGGGAATATCCAGCTCTGGAAAATTTCCCTGGAACCCATTCCAGGAGTGGGGCAATGCGTCCAAATAGTGTTAATGGAAGTAATACGATAAACACAAGATTGGAGGAGGAGGAAGATGGGATTCAAAATGTGTCCCCTCCCAGTTTCTGCAGTACAAGTACTAGCAACAACAATAATAATCCCTCCTTCCCCGTCAATTTCCAAATCCCGCCCAGTTTCTACTCTTCCCAAACGAAATGTGGGGCCGCTTTTGAAGGAGAAAGTGCGGCTTATTCCGTTCCACTCCCCATCAAGACGAAGGACACCTCCCGTGGGGGTAGCAGTTCGGATCTGGAAGGACTGTCGGGGAACATCAACATATATGAACCCTTAAGGGACGTCACTTCACAGTTAAGAAACCCTTTTTTGCCCCCACAGCAGCCCAATCCAGGGCTCGGAAGTGAAAGTCGGGAGGGCATTGACCTTGAGCATTCTCCCCCGTACTTGACCCCGTCCGTCACGAGCATGGAGGGCAGTGAGTGCTTTGAGCATCGGGAGGATCCAAAACGCCCGTGTTTCTTCGATAATGATATGCAAACTGCCCCAAGGACTTCCGCCTCAGAGGAATTGCTTTCTTATAGAAATTGGATTAATAGCTTTAGGAATTAATTACAACGTGTGGGACTTGAAGTGCTGTCATTTTTAGAGAAACAAGAGGAAATAGCTAAAAACCCCGAGTTTTTCAATTGTAGTCAGTGTGTAAAAATAGACATGGATTTCAAAATCAACAAATTAGCTAGAATCCGTGAATTCCCCTGGGTGAAATACGTGTATATGTATGTGTAAAAAGTACGTTTACAAATAAACATGAATATCAGTGCTCTTCAGTGTAACGTAATTGTTCGTAATTGTTTAACCGTAATTGTTCATTGCTATCCATCATTGTGAAGCTCTGAAAGTGTTTCCCTTGAGAAAACTGGTTCTCTTCTCGCGAAATTGTTGAGAATATTTTTGGCTTAATTATTATTATTCCATTGACGTGGACGAAATGCCAATTACTTCGGAGAATCATACTATACAGAAGGCATGTGATAATGTGACCATGCCATTGCTGTCACACCCGCCTGTCCTCCACAAAACTTGGTCTAGATCTGTATTCAATGCATTTTTCAGGCCAAAAATGATGAGCCGTACTTATACTCCTGTCAAATTATAAGTGGTGCTTGATACAAACGTCAACGAGACTCTGTCTCGTGCTTTTAAAGTGGTGAGATTTATTAAAATTTCTAAATCCAGATCTTTCCATGTTATGTACCCGCTTAGCACTGGGATGTGATGGGTGGTTTGTCAGGACTCCCATGCACCGTTCCTGTTAAATGGAATGAGATTATCCGGGAAATTCCATGGTCATGAAGGGAATTAACTTGGAGATGGTGATTATGGACAATGCTACAAATAAGAATACAGATACACCTGACGATGCATGGGAGATTACGAGGTGTTTCATGTGATTAACTGCACCTACTTACATTTTGGTTTGGTGCCTTAATTTTCCATGACCTCTCTCAAATAGCCACGTATCAAATGTTTATACCCATGGACTGGTTATCAATGGAATACCAGGAGCAGATGAAAAAATTATTTATACATACATACATACTTATGCATGTGTAGCCGTAGTTATGTATATATGTATGTACATATAAATTAGAATCATGTGAAAGGTATGGAGGCAAAAAATGTTGTTCAAAACACTAATGGTGAAGCCAAAGCTGCGGCACGAGCTTTCGTAAAGAAGCAATCGTTACTTGAATTTGTTGAAAAGTATTTCTGAAGACTTGTGACACAAATAAGTGACACACAGGAAAGCTCTGGTAAAGTAGAATGAGGAATGTTTAGAGTTTTCCCTCCAACAGAGCCAGATTTTGGGCAGAATTTTGTTGCAAAATTAGCCATCATAATTTCATTCTGCTTAATTCTGCATAATTTCATTCGCTTATTATCATTTTCATTTGATTGTGATGTCAAATGAAAATGATAATAAGCGGTATATAGCAAGGAATATCTTCTAAAGGCACATGTTGCACATTGCACATCCATAGAATTCATATGTGATACTTCACAGTTTTACAAATTGTCCATTAAAGTTTATATAAATTTGGTTTATTTACATTCAAACATGAATTCATTCGTACAGTGTTGTTTTTAATCAATCCAAACAATTTCAGGCCCTGAGTCTGTCAAACAAAGCTCGCATGGTGTCAGCCCATTTCGCATATCCCGCCTGGGACAAATGGAGCTTGTCGAAAAGAAAGAGTTCAGGGTCAACGAAGGGCCAGCCCACGGAGAACTGATTAAACATATTTTGGAAGAAAATATGCTCGCCATCCTCAAAGTTGGACAGTTTGATGTTGATGTCTTGGAGCCATTCGAACATCTGCTCATCGTCATTGCGGGGGAGAATTCCGAGAAGGAGGATTTTGGCATCCGGCATTCTGTTCCTCATTTCCGTGACCAAAGCATAGATCCCAATGAGGATGTTGTTAGAGCTCTCTCCCCAGTTGTTGGTGCCGATCTTGAGGACGATCACTTTGGGATGAAGGCCCTCCACCTCGTCGTTGGTGACTCTCCACAACAAGTGCTCTACGCGGTCTCCGGAAATGCCATAATTGGCCGTGCCCAATGGAACGTATTCCCGATTCCAAACGGCTCTAGCGAAGATGGGAAACATTTCCGTGATGGAATCCCCGTAGAATAGGATGTTGATGTCATCTCGCTGATTCCGGGTATTATTCACGAACCCCTCGTGTTTTTTCATCCAGTTGGCGTCATCCCGGGGGACGGCTTCCCATGCGGCACCTTAATTGCAGAATATGACAAAAATTACAGAAATTTAAAAAATTACAGAATCTGAAAAAAATTACAGAATCTGAAAAAATTAATGTTTAACGCATTTTTAGACGTAAGTACAAATTTACAAGAACAAAAAATATTCATTTATTAATTATATTCAGGAGTTTTGTGTACCATGAATCAAGGCCACGGAAGCGGAAAGGATTAAAAATGTAGCCAGCATTTTGGATCAGAATGGGAGAATAATTGGCGTTCCAACAACTCCTCCTAAACTCAGCTTGGTCAATTCCCATCCGAGTCCGTTTATATACTTTTGCCAGTGGGGACACTTGAGGCTCATCGTTTGTTTTGGGAGATAAAATGTTGGATAGATACAATAGTACCCGCCTATTGCAGTGGTATCAAATGGAAGAGCATTCAATTTCAATGACAGCATTATAATCCCCTCAAAACTGTTCATTCCATCAATCTTGTCCAAATGACAGACGTATTATAAGACCGACTTTTACTTTACAAATGTACATATACATACATTATTCTGCACATTATTTTGTATGTCATTTGATGACAAAATGCATGAAAAATTGTTGCCCTTTTCAAAGTGCTGGCAGGTAAACTATGGATCAGAATAAAAAAAACATTGGGTGGATTAGCTATAATAAGTAATTAATTTATTCATAAACAACATAACGATGTACACTGGAGCATGTACGAAGACAATTTATTAATTCAGAAGTCGGTTAAACAATGGTCGCATAGTCTCCGCCCATTTCTCGTAGCCAGCCAAGACCAAATGGAGCTTATCGGAAGTGAACAAAGCTGTATCAACTCGGATCCAACCCACGGAGAATTGGTTGAACATATTGAGGAAGAAGACATCCTGTCTATTTTCCAGTTTCGATATTTTAACATTGATGTCCTGCAACCATTCATAGCGTTGCTCAGTGTCGGACCGGGGAAGGACCCCCAGGAGTAAGATCTTGGCATCGGGCATGAGACGTCGAAGTTCTGTGACGAGGACGGTGATTCCGATCACGACATCGTCCGACGTGTCCGCCCCATTATTCGTCCCAATTTTCAGGACAACGACTTTTGGATGAAGGCCCTCCACTTCGCCGTTAATGACTCGCCACAAGACATGCTCCACCCGATCTCCGCCGATTCCGTAGTTGGCCGCGCCCAGAGGGGTGTATTCCCGTTCGAAAACAGGCTTGCCCGCCCCATTCCATCCGGCGGTGATGGAATCCCCGTAGAAGAGGACGTTAATGGAATCCCGTTGGTTGCGGGTGTTATTCACGAATTCCTCGTGCTTCTTCAGCCAATTTGCATCGTCCTTCGGAACGGGCTCCCAAGGCACACCTGGAAAACAAGTCGGTTTATTTTTCATATAGCACAAATTGAAAATATGCCAAAATTAATATGCCCAAGTGTCTGTCATTTTTTAAACTTAGCAGAATACAATTATAATACCTTGGATAAGTGTGGAAAGTGCGGCGATTACGAGGATTTGGACCAACATGTTGACGCGTCAATTCCCTTGGAGAAATTGGTTTCATATTTTTTCACGTCTCTGCTTTTATATTCTCGTCACACATTTTCCTAGGCAGGTGTTTTAAGGATTTACTGTTTCAAGTATGTTTTCACTTATGTTGGAATTAAATGACATTAAGACTAAATTACGTGGGTTTAAGTTTCAATTGAATACTTGAGCTTTTAATCTGGCTGGTTTAAATTGTGTTCACTTTTTTTTTCTACTCTATTATAAGCATGCATGATGGAGTTTAGAGTTCATAATTATATATCATTGACGGTTCTCTTCTCGCATAAGAGGAAAAAATGGGACATTGCGTTAATCATACCTACTGAGCATTTATGTATGTGTAAAAGGTGTGTTTATGTACATGTACATGTATAAGGGCACATGTGGCACCAAAGGTTACAAAGCACACTTATCTGTACAAAATAATCTGCATATATGCTTACTCACAATTAACTGGCCATTGGAAATCATCGCAAACAAATGTATGATGCTCTGATTATTTCAAGCGATCACAGCTGCACTCTATCAGCGGAAAAACTAATAATTACACCATTACCCTTTCTGTCCGAATGACGGGTACAATAATGAGATTGACTTTGCTAACGTTTTGAGCACATTAATCATTAAAATTGCCCTGATATAGGTGTGCTCGATATTCATATTCACTCCCTACAGATGTTGGTGGCATTGAAAATAAATAAATTAACATTATAATGTTAATGTTTCACCATCAAAACTGAAAGTACATTACATAGAATCCAAATTTATAGAAGACCCCGTGGAATAATGAATGATAAAATCTTTCTTCTAACGATCTGATTTTGCCCTAAAGAATAAAGTAAGACCAAATACTGCCAATGTGAAAGGACCCTTTCAATACAATAATTAATTAATGTAATTTTACCTTCAGGTAAAATGTGTAGTTTCCCGAAATCGCTGTCAGCAGGAAATAGGGGAATTTCAAATTTTAATTAATTGAGTTCGTATTAGTTAATTTCTGATTCAATAATTAATTAAAACTAATTTGAGCTGCGGTAAATTAATTAAAAAGGAATTAGACTCCATTCTGAGACAAAAGTCCTGTATACATCCCCTAAAATTTCTTGTGGAATAATCAGCAAATTAGGTATTGCGTATTGTGAGGTCATGAAAGATTGTGTGGGTAAAATTTGTATAAATTGGATTTAAAAAACTCCGGTGGGTTACTTAAATTACAAGGACTTATTACTTTATTCATAAACAATGATACTTTAATGACTTGTGCCGAAACATTTGTGAATACATCTTGTTATTCCAGTAATCGGGTAAACGAAGGTCGCATAGTCTCCGCCCATTTCTCGTAGCCAGCCAAGACCAAATGGAGCTTATCGGATGTGAACAAAGTTGTATCAACCCGGTTCCAACCCACGGAGAATTGGTTGAACATATTGAGGAAGAAGACATCCTGTCTATTTTCCAGTTTGGATATTTTGACATTGATGTCCTGCAACCATTCAAACCATTGCTCGGTGTCGGACCGGGGAAGGATTCCCAGGAGTAAGATCTTCGCATCGGGCATGAGACGTCGAAGTTCCGTGACGAGGACGGTAATCCCGATCACGACATCGTCCGCCGTGTTCCCCCCGTTATTCGTCCCGATTTTGAGGACAACAACTTTGGGATGAAGTCCCTCCACTTCGCCATTAAGAACTCGCCACAAGACGTGCTCCACCCGATCTCCGCTGATCCCGTAATTGGCCGTTCCTAGAGGGGCGTATTCCCGATCGTAAACAGGCTTGCCCGCATTATTCCATCCGGCGGTGATGGAATCCCCGTAGAAGAGGACGTTAATGGAATCCCGTTGGTTGCGGGTGTTATTCACGAATTGCTCGTGCAAATTCCGCCAATTGGCACTGTCCTTAGGAACGGGTTCCCAAGGTGCACCTGCAAGATTTTAGTTTTTTTTTAAATTACGAATGGAACACAGTGGAAATTTACCTTTATATTTTGTCATAATACTTATTATTTTCAATTGTTGTGCTAGTACAATAATAATACCTTGGATTAGGGTTGCAAGAGCGGCGACTGCGAGGATGTGGACCAACATGTTGGCGTCTCAATTCCTTTGGAGAAATTGGTTTAATAATTTTTGGAGTCTCCGCTTTTATATTCTTTTCCTCTTCACGCATTTTCCTAGCTTGGATTTTAAGGATTTGTTATTTGAAGTGTTTTTTCCAGGTAGAATTAAATGAAATTAAGGTGAAGGAAAATGGGATTTATTTCGGATGGAATCCTTGGATATTTATCTGACAGGTTAACTCGTGTTTATTTTGGATTTATTTTTCTACTCTATTGTGTCAGTAATATTACACAGTATGTATAATGGAGTTTATACGTGTATGGTTCACTCACAAAGGAAAATCTGGTGCACTGCATAGCTGCGATATATCGGGGCTAAAACTAACAATTCCAGGAAAAGGGTTACATCTGAATAATGAATTCTAGAATGAATAGTCATTAGATGGTTAACGCCATGTACCGTTTTGTCAGGATTCTTAACCGTTAAAATTGCGGTAGTACTGAAATGCTCCAAAATATGTGCAGGTATTTCCTATTGAATTATTTTTCTACAAAATTATGCTGAAATTTATTTGGCACTCTCAAAACTTGTGTTCAATCAAAATCGATTTGGCATAATAGACCCAACGAAATAATATCAAAACTAAATAATTTTCTCGTAGCGATCCGATCTCGCCGTGCAGAACAGGGTAAGCCCAAATACGGCCACGATGAGAAAGGCTCCAACCCACAGATAAAATGTGTAGTCTCCCGAAATCTCTGTCAAAATAAAATGATTTAATTGTTAATTTTTGCATGGTATAAAATTTGTTTTTCAAAAATTTTTGTTGTTTACCGAAATTAGAGGGCATGTACTGGCATTCAACTTCAAAATTTTCCGGCATCACCTCTTTTTTAAGGGATATGAATGTGGACAAATGGCAAGGGTCGCCGCAGCCCGGAATCTGCAAAATGTGAGGCTCGCCTTCGGTTGTGTTGCGGTAGGTTAACTATCAGAAATCAGAATGATTGAATTAAAATTAATTTTCGCGGTGATGCACTACCAAAAACATGCAATTTGCATATATTTGCAACATTTTTGCATTAAGAACCAACTGCCTTGTAAAATCACAAAAGACTTCACTTGGATAATTATGAAAAATATATTATAAGATCCCAGATTGTAGGGATCCAAATCAAAAGTGGCCTTTCGAAATAGATGTTCTAAAACCTTCAAATAAGGACCGTCAGAAGCTGTTCCGTTCTCATGCAATTCCATCATCAAAGCCGCCGTGGTGGGTGGAAGGAGCAGGGCCAGCCTGTCTTCAATACCCAAAGTGACCATGAAGGTAAAAAGGGTTTTATCATGTAAACAATATATTGTCATTTTTGTTGGACTTTGCCCCCTAAATTTGTCTGTCACCAGCTGAACCAGCGGTCCATTGTAGAACTTCTGCTTCTCCGTTGTATCCACCATGGATCTGTAGTATCCCGTTTTAATCCCGAAGTAATTCTCAATCCCAATGAGCACCTTGCACCAATCTTCTATTGGCAAATTGTGAGAAATCTTTCCAAAAATAAATCGTAATTAAATCAAGTAATTAAATCAATCTTGGGTTTTGCCAGACCTAAAATCAACTGATAATCCATGTAATTACGAACATTGTACATAATTTCATCCTGAAAGGCAATTAAAGGATTCAGTCGATCTAGCATGGCCCGATTCGGGTCGAATAAGGACACGTTTTCCTTCTTGCTCCCATACAGATTGATCACTTCCGGATTTTCCGACATAAACTTGAGCGTGAACTCCGCGACACTTTCTTCGATCAATTGGTCCCTTCTGGGACAATATTTGGTCATTTGCAGATACTGTAGAGGGAGCCAAGAGGAAAATTCGTAGTTTATTAACCCTTTTTCAATTTAATTTTTCTAAATTATCGGAAATGTTTCTAAATTATCGGAAATTTTTCTAAATTATCGGAAATGTTTCTAAATTATCGGAAATATTATTAATTTTTCCGAAAAATATTCGGTTCTATCTACAATACGTGAAAAAGTCGGACCTTGTCATATTTCTCCGGGATATGACGAACGGGAATTGGTTCGTACGGCAGTGATCGCTCCCCAATCCAAGATGCATTCGCGTTAAAATCCTCGTAGAGGCCGTAAGCAACCAGCAAGGAGCTCTGGATGGTTCTGTCCTTATCGGAACTAACAAATTTCGTATCGTCCGGATTGTACTCATTTGGAAGGAATTTCCCGTACTTTTGCCGTAAGTACACTCCTAGATCATACGCTTCCAATTTGCCTTTCTACATTATTTGACATATATAACAGTTTATATAACATGCATACAACATTTTCAAACAAATATTTTCATGGTTTTACGACAAATTTTTGCATCAAGGAAAATGTGGGAGGAACTATTGTACTTCAGTGAGATGGCCGACACCAATCATGTCCCCGATATCCGGCGTCCGATCTCCATGTCGAAAAAGCTGAAGAAAAACCTCGTTAATGAATGTTTTCCTAAGAATAACAGATTTTATCTTCATATCTTTCTATTTTATTAAAACTGAGACTGACAACTTACAATTTGAACAGATTTTAGAGTGTCCTCTTCCGATCCAGTTACAACAGGTAGGCCACAGTTATTGTAGAGGAAACCAGGAAGCAGCAAAAGGAAGAGAAGACGCTCCTGCCTATCCATGTTGCCCTCCAGCCAGAAATGTGTAAATTAAAAGTGGGCGTCAAAAGACAAAAAAAATCGAAGGGGAAATGAAATTAATTTTATCCATTGCTTTTATTTTTATTAATAAACAATGGCTGAGCTGATAAGAAGGTGATACCGCCTACCGTGATGATTATCTCCCGTCAATAAATGTCGGGGCAAGTCAAGGTAAAATTAGGTGATGTCACTCACGGTCATATTGTTTACCGGCTCTTTCCGCATTTGCCTATGGTTTATTATTATTATTAGATATATACATATGTATTAAATCTAAATAATTGAAATTATATTCCCACACATTTCCCACATTTTCCCCAAGGAGAAATTGCTCAATTTAATCGGTCCATTAAAGATTGGGGTATTTTTTTCGTTGTTTACTCGCATTACAAAAACACGTGTGGGATAGGTGGACAATTTTTGTAAACCATTAACTATACATATAGTATTTTGTACCTCAGATAAAAAGGAAATATGAGGTAATTGCTACATAGACCCGAATAGGTGTAACGTATACATTTTCTTATCAAATCTATGTCCTCGTTTCAAGACAAGGTCTGTAAATATAGCATCCGCATTCATTCTGCACTTTTTTATATTACGAAATTGTACAGATTCTGTAATTACCCGGCAAACAGGAAAAAAAACATCATTTGCACCGATATTTTCAAGTGGTCTGGTGAAATCGTAATGTGCCTGTTTCTTTACCAGTACCATGAATTTACATAATTACGTGTATAAAAATATTATGTAATCATCAGTACACAAGAAAATTCATGGATTCAAAAAAAAATTTAGTTAAATTAATCGCATGACGATATTTTGTTGGATATTGAACATGGGTAAGAGCAGCGGAATGTGCCTGAAACTAGCAACGCAAAAAAACTGCCGAAAGAAGGGAGTCACAAAATGCCACAAAATTAAAAAGAGTAATAATATAACAGCCTTTTTGCAGCGTTAAATAAAAAAAACGACATGTTACCTGATCCCACACGTTTGTATGCTTATGTTTTCTTTATGTATGTAGGTATATTCTTATACATATTTAAGCTTAAGGGTTGTTTCCGACTAAGTGTGGGGACTCTTAGTTTAATTAATTCAAGTTTCATCTGGTTGACCATTTATGTAGAATTTTATTGCAGATCTAGTAAAAAATTTATCCATCCAGGTCCAACGTATACAGATAGTAGTCAACTTACGGCTGTTTTCCGCACCAATAGTTAAAAAATCGTGGTTTTTATTGTATATGTATTGACCTTTGAGCGGGAAAACAGTCATAACTTAGCTAATTATTTTCGAATTTGGATGGTATCTTTTTGACTAGATTTGCAATAAAATTCTGCGTAGAATATGCTTTCTATCCCATTCATCGTTCTGGACTACGCCGCAGCACAGGAGAACTTCTAGTTAATTTTTGTGGGATCATTTTCAGAATTTTTCACTCATAATCAGCCATATTTGCAACTAAGTGTCCGCGCGCTTAGTCGAAAATGATCTATAAATATCGACATGTTTATTTGACATGATTTCCAGTACATAGAAAAAAATTTACCTGATGCAACCCCAAAACATATGTGTCATTGGAGAGTCTGGAAAGCTCTTGAAGCCACAATGAACATTAATTTGCCTCTTCAACATGTGTCGGAGCACTCAATTAACGATAAAAATGACAAAGCATTTATTGAAATTGCCACACTTAAGAATTGTCATCCAAAGGTTGTTGTAATTGCTAAATACGGAAAGGTCGAAATTTCCTAGAGTCATTTTTGGTCTTCCCATTGACTACTTTCTTTATACGAAACATTGCATAATGGCAACTATTTTGGTTTACACCCTGGAAGCCTTTACCACGGGAGAAAATAGGCCGTATACCGGGAACCCCGCAGCCGTCTGTATTCTTCAGTACGATGTAAAACTGCATTTTTACCAGGCAACTTTATTCGACTACTCTTGAATCTAATATTTTACATTTTAATTTGTACGTAATAAGAAAGTAGTAATAAGAAATTTAATAGAAACATATTTTTGTTGCAGGACGAAATTTCGGATGAGACCAAACAAAATATTGCAAATACTCTGAATGCAGGCGCCACTGCATTTGTCTCCTTGCACCCAACGACTCCAGATGAAGATGGTCACATTGACGGAGAATTAAAATCCACGAAAACGATCCATAGATTTATCCGATGGTTCACGCCCGCAAAAGAAGTTCCACTTTGCGGCCACGGCACCATGGCCGCGTCCAAGGCTTTGCTGGAACTCTACAAAAATGAGAAAAATCCCGGGGATATTCCAGTGGAAACAATCATATTCCAGGGTAAATACCGCGGTCAATTATCTGCTAGCATCTCCACAGCGCCAGCTGGAGACAAAGAATTAATTACATTAAACTTCCCCGCCGGAGTCCTGGAGCCAGTGGACATCTCCGATGATTGGGTAGAGGGCGCTGCTGCCGCAATTCTGGGCCCCGCATTTCCTCAGCCGTTGACGGAAGTGGAGGAAGTGAGGCTCTTCCGAGAGGATACAAGGCTTTTCATCCGTCTTAAAAAAGGGCCCAACGAAGATCCATTGGAAAAAATCAAGCAGGTGGATCCCGACTTTGAGAAAATGCTGGTGACTAAAGTCGGCGAATCAAGTCTTCTGGGAGCAATCGTGACCATTGAAGGATATCCGCTGAGCGAAGGGAAAAGGCCACACTTTTATTCCAGAAATTTCGTGCCAGGCTATGGAGTAAATGAGGACATTGCCACCGGGAGCTCCCACACACTTCTGGTGCCGTATTGGTCGAAGGAATTAGGCTTGGAGGGCAAGCATCTTTACGCTCATCAGGCTTCCAGAAGAGGTGGGGACTTGTACTGTTCTCTGGATGGGGAAAATGTTAACATCAGTGGAAGTGTCCGACTGGTTACCACTGGAAACCTCCTCCTCTGAAATTGTAAAGGAATATCTGTACTAACCGAGGGCAAAGTACAGAATCTGACTACTTCCAGCGAGCCGTATTACAACAAAAATTGCCAACTCCCAAAAAATAAAATTCGGCACCCATTTACAACATACAAAGACGAAACTATAAGGAAGTGTCGTAGTTTTTTTTGAGCTGGTTAATTCCAGAATTTACGCGAAATTAAGTTTAATCGTTTAATTGTATCAGAGCTCACTGGAGAATGTCTTTTGTACTTCACCCTCAAATTGCATACGTAATTACGACACGCCGGTACAGAGCAATACTGGCTTAACCCGACAGTGTTGTAACTAGTAACTCAATTGTAATAATCAATTATAATCATAATTACAATTATAATAAACCGGAAAAGTTGTATTAGATCCAAATAGTCATACTTTTTGGGTTTAAATTCTGCGTCGAATTATAATACGATAAACCTTATGAAACTTTTATTCTATATCACTAATCTTTTATTTGATGTCAAGCAGCCAAAACAAACTCCTTTTCTCAAATTTTCCCCGCGCCTTAAAATTTCAGTAACAAATTTTAGGTCAATATTTCAGTGTATATATCCGTCAACTTTGACCCAAAAATATTTTCGTTTTCGTCCCAAGAGACAGAAACAAATTCGTCCAGTTGCAAAACATTTTGCAGTTGACGCAGAAAACTTGCTATAATTTAACCAACTTTGATCGTATTGAGGTGTAACTTTTGTTAGATCTGTAATGAAATTAATAATAAATGTAATAAAATGTAAGTAATACTCATTTTAATTGGTTTTCAACTCTGCTTTGGCTGTGGCACACTGATAAGGATTTATTGGCGAGCCATTGTACATATCCTTATTCAATTTTTTCTGTACGCCTTTGATGATTTACAAATGCATTGATCATATACATAAGTAAATAGCAAATAGTATTTCATTATGCACCTTTTGTAGTCAATCCAAAAAAAATTTGTTAATAGCCTCAATAAATAAATGCATGGTAATGGCTGCGTCACTTCCCGTTACAGTTCTTACAATTTAGCGTTTAGAATAAAGTAGTACGTTTTGTATCATCCTGCGCAATACAGCATGCCTGTCTTGCATGACTTCCCAAAACAATTCAAGTGCTTTCTGGAGAGTGAGTGAAAGCAACGTGGGAGCTGGTGATTTTTCTTTGAAAAACAACATGATCATTAAAAAATGCTTGGAATGTCATTCCAGTTCCAGGAGAAAAATAAGTTTGTCGTGTTTGCAAGTATCTAGAATTTTATCTTGTGTCATCCCACCGATGTCGCATCTAAACGTAAACAAACGTGAGAGAAATGTGTTTGTTGAGTACAAATAATATACAAAGGCCAGGTGGTGGAGATTCCACCACTTATCACAATATTATATAACCCAGCGTTATGTAAACACTGAATTTTAACAATGCATTGGAAAGCAGCCCTGCCTTAATTTCCCGATTTGCTGTTGGAAAAAGCTGAAAAAAGTACTTCACAAAAAAGACACTGCATAGTGATTGACAAATGCCAAAATATTAGCAACCGTGCATGATTCGGAATAATCTGCGCCTTTTTGCCATTGTCCGTCTGGATGACTAGTTGAAATGTGTTTTGGTCGGAATTTTCGTCCCATCACAGATTACTATATAATACAGCATTAAACAGTTGAAATAATGTCTCTTGTCAAGTGCACATTTTTTGGACACTCTGCTGACACATTTTAAGCACATATTAACAACACATTCTGTCACCGCCTATCACGTATAGTCCATGCTCTCCTGATTGAATCCGATTTATCCTGACAAATAAAATTGTCCCATGCAATTACCACGATATTTACAGGTACGGACACGTCCTTATATCCACCGTTTGACAGTCCAGGCATGTAAGTAATCAAAGCCAAATTGACATTGATTGATTGACTGTAGATTATCCATGTCCAGCACAAATTTGTAGATATTGTGGGACCTTATTTAAGCTGTCAGCCTCAGCTTAATTCTCATATTTCTGGTGGTACCAGACAGTTTACAGTCAACATTCAACCATGATTACCAGGGGATTTTCGCGTAAGTATTTCATTTTTTATTTCCCTACCATATTTGTATTTTTTTACTAGCCGTTTTTAAATTTTAATTTAAAAAGTATTCATTCTCAGAATCAGAATATACGATAACCTTCCATGAAAGGAAATGAAGACAAAATTTATAAGATTTCAGAATTAGTATTAGTATAATAATATTATTTCAAAAACACGCAAAGATATAACTGTATCGATATGTATTTTACATGACATATAAAACGACTGTTTACTCACACTGGCTCATTTTTTGTTTGTATAACGCTTCACCCTTTCTGTACTAAAAATGTATATATGTACATCTGTTTTTTCCTGTTGCATGTTGCAACTGGTGAGGCTAAATCTACAGACATGTGTTAAAGGCCATGTGTTATTAGCGGGAATTTTATTTCCTTGCCAAACTTTTTTTTTGTTGGGATAAAAAGCTTTAAACAGCTGAGTAGCGGCAAAGAATTTGATAAACATAATAAAGCCACGTAAAAAAAAATATTTTGTAGAAAACTGGTCTTCTTTAACTGAAAAGTGGCTTAGTAATAAAAAAAATTAAATATAAACACTAAATACATCAGTTACTCCAAAATAGTTTATTACAAACTTCAGAATATTTTCCTACGAATTGTTCTACATATCAATGTCAGATGTCAGAGTATTTTTCGGCGTTACATTTTGCTCTGAGAAGTATCCAGTTGTCCAGTAGGGCTTTATAATGGAGAAAAGAGGCCCTGAGAGGGTAGACCCTGAGAGCAGAAACTCAAGGGACCCCATAATTCCCGTATGTACCGTAATTATAATTTGTGGGGCCATTGTTTCAGTTATATTGGCACTTATCCTGTGCCCGGCGCTCATTAGCGTCAAATCCATGCCCCACACCTTGGGCTCCAGCAATAGCAGATTTGTGATCAATTCCGAAGGCAACGCCTTTGACTTTCAACTGGAAGCAAATGGTAAGATTTATTAAAAAATTAAATCCAATAAATCTGTATAAATAATAAATCTCGATAATAATATTTAAAAATTGCTTGAATTGCTCAAATTGGTAAGATTGAGATTAATAATGAACATATTTTTTGGCATAAAGGGAAAGTTGTTCTGAAAGGACAGCTGGGATTAGCCCATCCGGAAATTGTGGGACGAGCCACGGAGAATTGTGATCCCGGCACGGCTGATGCTTGTTTCCAATGGGGCGACTTCGCCCAATTGTACATCAGTGCCCCGAAGGGCCAGGATAATTGCGGCTCCATCCAATGGGTCTCTGCCTTCGGACGAAGACTTGAGGATTGCTTTGACCTTGTAGATGGTGTTCATTGGTATGCATAATTACGTTTGCCTTAAAACTTGAAATTAATCAAGGATTCGAAATTGAAATTAATGAAGGATTAGAAATTGAAATTAATGAAGGATTAAAAATTGAAATTAATGAAGGATTAGAAATTGAAATTAATGAAGCATTAAAAATTGAAATTAATGAAGGATTAGAAATTGAAATTAATGAAGGATTAGAAATTGAAATTAATGAAGAATTAAAAATTGAAATTAATGAAAGATTAAAAATCGAAATTAATGAAGGATTAGAAATTGAAATTAATGAAGGACTAAACATTGAAATTAATGAAGGATTAAAAATGGAAATTAATGAAGGATTAAACATTGAAATTAATGAAGGATTAAAAATGGAAATTAATGAAGGATTAAAAATTGAAATTAATGAAGGATTAAAAATTGAAATTAATGAAGGATTAAAAATGGAAATTAATGAAGGATTAAAAATTGAAATTAATGAAGGACTAAACATTGAAATTAATGAAGGACTAAACATTGAAATTAATGAAGGATTAAACATTGAAATTAATGAAGGATTAAAAATGGAAATTAATGAAGGACTAAACATTGAAATTAATGTTTCTCCTCATAATTGTAGGTACGGTGGAGCCGAAACCAAAGTTCAAACCTGGCCAATTGAGTCCGTTCCCAGAGAAGAGGCAGCGTACGTCACTGGAGACTTCCTCCAGCCCGTTCAATTCGGAGGCGTCCTGGAGACCTATTGGCTCACCTCATCCGGTGTTGCCCTTCATGTTTTCGAAGACACACCTCTCTTCACCAGTATGAAATCCTGCTTCTGTATTCTTATTGCTACTCCATATCGCACAAAAAGGGTCTTAGTGTTTTTAAGTTCAAAATCGAAATTTTTATCATTTTTTTGATTGAATCTAAATTTCTATTTAGGTTGGAACACTTCCAGGGCGAACAAATTTTGCATGGTGGCGCAAGATAGACATCCCTACACGGAGCGTAAAGATGTCCGCATGAAGTATGACCTTTGTGTGCCGAAGACGGGAGAAAATTTCAAGAATGTCCATGAGCGATCTCTCAAAAAGTACTACACCCTCCCCACGGAATTACCCGATTTGGACATGTTGGTCTACCCTCTTTGGAGCACTTGGGCTCAATTCAAGGAGAATGTGAATCAGGATCTCGTTGTGGAGATGGCCCAGCGAATCTTGACCGAGGGTTACACCAGGAGCTCTCATCTGGAGATTGATGACGATTGGGAATCCTGCTATGGAGAGGCCGTCTTCAGCCCCACGAAATTTCCTAATGCCAAAGGTCAGATTTTCAACCCTTTACTTTGCAAAATGTAGTAATTACTTCAGTACTTTAAATTAAAATTGTTTGTAAGTCTAATTAAACTAGTTTGTGCAGACGTTTTAACTTATCCCTCGTTCTTTGTACGTAAATATTTAGGAATGGTGGAGCAGCTTAATGCATTGGGCTTCAACCGAACTACCATGTGGATCCATCCTTTCATTAATAGAGGTGCGTAATTGGCCAAGAAAATTTGTAAAAGAGAGTTCTAATGTAGTAAAATATAGTTAAACCAATTTGACAACATCCATTCCTTCGGATTTCAGAATGCCCATCCTTCCAAACGGCATTCGAGCGTGGGTATTTTGTGAAGAACACCAAGAGTAAACAAACTATTACGTCCTGGTGGCAGGGGCAAAACTCGGGATTGATTGACTTTTCTAATCCCGAGGCCGTGACCTGGTGGAGTGCCCGACTGGAGAAACTTCAAAAGGATATTGGACTCACATCTTATAAATGTAAAAAATGAGCACGGTTTCGAAGCTACCTATAGTAATACGAATGTTTTCAAATGGAGCTAATTAATGTGTGGATTAATAAATTAATTCCTTAATTAATTGTAGTTGATGCCGGAGAGTCCGTTTGGTTCCCACCTTCAGTCCAGCTAACGACCGGAGACGAAAATTTGTATCCTAACATCATGTCCACGCAGTATGTTGACGCTGTGGCTAAATTTGGAGGTCTGGTTGAGACCCGGACGGCTCATAGAAATCAGGTAATTAGCCTTATTCCAAAAATCCACACATGTGCAACCAACAATCTCAATTATTACCCTTTTATTGTGGCCGAATGTCTGATAAATAGCTTACTCATGGGAAAAAAATATTAATTACAGGGTCTTCCCTTTTTCATTCGGATGTTGGACAAGGACAGCAGGTAAGATTGCTACTATTTTCGAAGACAAATTCTCAATAAGCCAACTTTTAATTATGTACACCTTTGCCTATAGTTATATGCATTTTTCATGTGAGTTCTATATGAATTTTTAGATGGGATAATAACAATGGACTCCAGAGTTTAATCCCTACCTTACTGTTATTCAGTGTTCAGGGGTAAGTATTCAATACAAATTAGATTTTATATTTGTAATTATTATTTGATTTTATCTATTATTTATTAATTATTTTATTTTATTTTTTAATTGCTTTTAATCATTGTCCCTTTGACCTGGAGGAATTTTTTCAATATGCTAACTTCTGGAATATTTCGTCATCAGTTACTCCTACGTGTTACCCGACATGATTGGTGGGAATGCCTATGGTGTGATTCCAAGTAATGAGTTGTACATCCGATGGGCTCAGGCTAATGTCTTCATGCCTTCCTGGCAATTCAGTGTCTTCCCATGGGATGTTGATCCAACCAAGGAAGTATGTACATACATACATATATATACTTAATAAATTACACCTCTCCAGTCGTTTAGAAATTATTTCAAATGTAGAAATTACTGTTCTATCAATGAGCTCGAAATGTTTAGACACATTTGAAACGTTTTTGTATCATTATTTAAACATAAACAGAGGGACCGCATCGTGAAAGCCGCTGTGGATCTGCGTATTGCTCACGCTGAGGACTTCCTGGAGGCTGCCCGGCAAACCGTCAGGGATGGAACTCCCATGAACAGGCCCATGTGGTGGGTGGATCCGGAGGACCCTATCACTCATACCATTGATGATCGTGAGTTAACCAAATATAAATATTTCCCCTTTTTCTCTCTAATCCTCTTCTCCAATCCAAAAAATTTGCTTGAAATCGGATTAAAATTTAAAATCATAATTGTGCCGTGTCTTCCAGAATTCATGTTAGGTGACAATATCCTGGTTGCGCCGGTCGTGACAGAAGGATCCGTGAGCCGGGACATCTACCTGCCCAGAGGTGCTTGGAGTGTCAAGGTTGGGTCCGATGACATCACAATTGAAGGTCCTCAATGGCTCAGAAGCTGGCCTGCGCCCCTGAATTACCTGCCGTTCTTCGTCAGACAACAGAATCATGTGTGAAAAAGAGGAAATGTCAATAATGAACTATTTTTTTAGAGTCTACGATTGGGATCTTGTGGATGGCTTAACTTGCATTTAGCCTTAATTTTATTTTCGAAATTGTTCAGTGCACAAATAAAACGAAAATGTATCTATAATGTATGTACATAATGTAATGAGGTAGAACGTGCTTTGAAATTATTTATCATATCCAGTCGTCTCCTCATCTGTCGGTCTAGTGCTGCCTGAATTTTCTTTGGGTTCTGCTTCCATGGCTGGGAGGTAGTACGCTCCAGGTGGACTAAAAGGTGGCATAAATTGAATTTATTGGGTGTTATTATTTTCATTCTTAATTATTATAGTTTCCGGAACCAATACGAGAGAGTATGAGCAGTTTACCAATTTGCTTCGGAGAACCCCACCTGACAAATCAGGGACGGGTCACAGCTGGCCGTGGCGATAGCCTTGGAATTACGACATTTTTTTCCACTGAACGTGTGGTTTATACTCTCGGAGAATATTTGTAGGGCGAATTGGTGACTGCAAGAGACTGGAAAAATGGAGGTTTTATTTCATTAATATTTGTAAAATACGATGTTAAATTAGAGATGTTTGATGTTAAATTAGAGTTCGATAATTGTAAAATTAGAATTAGAATTTAGAATCGCATTTTTGTTCAATAAGAATAGTTTCGTACAGAGCGTTAGTGCTTCTGCAGAAGAGCAGCCAGGCTGATTGGGTGTGCCTCCATTTACGTAGAAATCAACATGGCCGCCACGGGTGGACGTGCCCAAATAGCCACCACAAGTATGGAAAACTTCAACGTATCTGCCGTCCCCGGAATCCAGTTTATTTTCCTTGGTCTCCGGCTCATACCCGGGACCAGCGGGGTCCAGTCCTTTCCAAACAAAATCAAAGTTTCAAGGAAATCCAGAATTAAATATGACCTTTGACCTTGCTCGTTACCTGTGATTCTATGCTGGATTAAGCGGTATTTGGACGTTAGGGTTTTCCCAACGTGACCGGCCGCATGAGCTCCTAAACTGAAGCCTATAATATGAATCTTTTCTGGTTGTGCCAAATGCCGGAAGACTAAATTATGGATGGCGTGAGCAACATGCATCCCAACCGTTTTTGTGTTGTCCTTCGCAGTTAAATACCAGGGAGCGGCAGCCAAATTTCTCCAGTCCACTTGGATCACGTTGGTCTTTCTAGTGGCTTGCATATCTTGACTCGGACAGCAAAAAAAATGTCGATTTTAAATGCATAATGGAATAAGATTTTTAATTAAATTAAAAAAAGCATATTTTAATATTTAAAGTTAAAACGAAATTACCTCTGGCGGTAGAGCTGAAAATTGGACCGGAAGCGTAGTCACCATCAAAGCCATGGATGCCAAATACCCAAACTCCGTTGGGATCTATTTTCTCCAGTATTTCCTTGGACATGTCTTCTAAATCCACTTGAACAGGATTGTCCGAGTCGTCGCTGTAAGTATTCACAATTTCAAATACTATACATGTCATGTCAAACATATGAACAGAAGCGTCTTTGCTCTCCATGTGAAATGCAATTGCTATAGCAGCTAAATATGTATGCTCTGGAATCATAATTACCTTGGGAAAAAGTAATACAAAATTTGTGCCTCCGGGTTTTTTATCGAAACAGGATTTCTTTCCACAATGCCCACAATGGATTTATTAGGATCCAGCGGATCCGGAAGTACGATTTTCTTCCCGTTTGGCCACAAGGGCTCTTTGTGAATCTCGATGGTGGCCACAATCTCCAGGAAAAGACCCAGCGCCAACACTAGCAGGCTCCCTTTGGCCATGACACCGCCACTTTCTTCCAGCGAACACTTCTCTGATATCTTGAACCTTCACCTGCAGATGAACTTTGACCGGCTATTTTTTTAAAGTTGCCTTTTATACGGAAGGAAATTTCTAGCGCCGACGATATTTTCCCGGAGAAAATTCTTACCTTGTGAAGCAGAGTTCAGGGCTGTTCTGCAATAGTCGCAATCCATGACACTGCTCATTGGGCCAAGGGAAATCTTCAATGCAAATTATAATTATACGGAAATGTGGTTGGGCTAAATTATAGCAACCGAAATTCAATGGGATGATTGATATACACGCAAAAACACAAATACAACAACATAAACATGTGCCTTCTTTTTACCGGTGAAAACAAAGGAAGCTTAGCTTTGTTTGCATGATTCCCTTTTAAACCTTAGATTAGATTAGATTAGATTCCAATCTGACGGATATTTATCTTCTGATTCCATACCACACACACGTAAATAAGCGTAATCCGGATCTCAAACTTTTTTAGATAGCACATTGTCATCCTTGAGTACTTCCGTTGTAATTGTAGTAATTAGTAGTTAATCAAAAGACAGCTGGGATACTCTCATCTGTTTCCTTCTTCTTCGTTTCCTTCCCAGCATGCATGCCCAGGCAATTGTTTAAAATTAAATACATGATTTGTAAAAGGTTTATCCAATACAAAAACTTGCGTGAATAGTACCTATTTCCTGAGTAAAATGTGAATAACCAATCCCTGCAGCAAAAAAAAAACTCTCCAGAAGAATGCACAGAGCAAAAAGGATATTGATGGAGTAATACTGCCAGAAATTTCTGTAACGCATCTTTATTGCCGACATACCGAGTGTCATAAACATCTATGAAGACAATGATTCTAAAAAAAAAATTCCCTTCCATTCCTAAATTATTATACCTTGGTTTTTTCCAAAACACTGTTCAATAATGTTGAATAGCCAGAAGCAAAAGATGTTCCTAAAGCATCTAGCTTCTTGATAAAGTCTCTCTTTCCAAGGAAGGGCAAATAACAAATTGACAGCTTGGAGAATTATTTTGTGAATTTATCGGAATCTTGTCAACAATTTGCGAGACTTGTGCCTGCGGATATAATTTTATGGGTGGAGCTAACTAGCTAGCTGTGGAGATACAAAGTAGACAAAGGGTGCCAATCTCGCAATTAAGGATATAATATAATACCTATGTACAAGTCTAGTTATCCCTGCCCTAGTTAGATGTATGGACGTGTACTTGACAAGGTGCATTGTGGTTGTAAATAAAAGCAGTGTCAAAAGCCTTTTGTGAGATCAAATGACTGTGTAAGTATATACCTATATAGTATATATATATATATACCCACACTCACTTTCAACATGGACTGATGTTGCGGGGCAAGTCCAAGTGAAACACGACAGATGAGAGGAATGTGAGTGAAATGATGTGGAAAAGGAAAACAAAATTGATATATATGTATACATAAATATAAATATGTAACCATATTATATAGGTATAGATTGGGGTGAACAGCAATTTTGGTTAGTTTTCTGCAATCACCTTTAGCTGCAGTCGACTCTCCTATACAATCTCATTCATATTCCTTTCAAAGTTGCTGGGGTTGTAGGTAAAAAAAAAAAAATATTTATCTCTCGGAATTACTCTCCACCTTCGTATGATTTGTATGTACTAAAATGCATTCATTTGTGTAACAAAGACAGGGGAGGCGAGGCGGAAAACAACGAGTTAACCAGCCGCAAACAAAAAGTTTTTCAGGAGTTGGTTAGAGCCCACGCAACAATAAGGCAGGTACCATAAAAGAGTGAAGAAACTCCAAAAAGCAAAAAAAAAGTACGTTCATAACTGCAATCAATAAAACGTACATAGTTTGATTTTAGTGGACATAAAGATCAGCGAAGTAGGACCTACAAAAAGTATTGTAAGTTTTCAATAATAGGAGAAAGAAAAAATGGTAGAAGCCATAATCTGTATAACAATCATAACAAGGAGCAAGAACCGTGTCGAGAAGCAGGAGAACGTCTGCTGCAGTTTGTAGCAAGTGATCATTTTTTTTATTAATTATTATTATTATACCACTGTTACAACGCTCTCAAACATTACGACTTTCCCAACAATCATCGCCCAGCTCGCCAGCCATTCCTCATTGTTGTTCCTCTTTCATCTCCCATCATTTTTGCATAGATTATCAGTGCGTGTGTGTGAGTGTGCGAACCCTGTTTGTGATGTAGTGAAATGGACAGAGAGGGAGACAAGAAATAATTAATCACATCCTATACCTAGGACATTCCCTCTGAGACAACCTGTCAATGACCGCATACGTAAGTAGACGAAAAACAGGGGTCAAATGTGGACAGTTGAGTTAAGAAGTGCAATATAAAAAGTACAAAAATACCCACCCGGATATAATTGTGTCAAGTTATTTTTTTTAGCTCTTTATCCCCGAAGTAAAATGATTACCAGCCGCCTTTTGTGCATTATAAATTTATTTCTCTTGGGACATATTTCACTCGGTCAAGGTAATTACATACGTTCATTTCTACCGCTACCAATCCATAGTTTTATTGTGAATGACAGTATATATTGGACAGCAATATATACTGTCATTTAATCAATATATAATCAATATATAATAATCATATGTATTATTAAAACAATGTATCTATTATATTTTCACTCGAAAATGGATATATCTGTGTCATTCTTGTGTAAACATGAAATGAGATGAATAAAAACAGTAATAATAATAATAATAATAATAATAACAGCCTTTCAAATGAGTTTTAGTAACTACCTATATTGATATTTTATCCTAATATCGACTAAAAATCGAGAGTTTCTGGTCAATATTGAGGATCGGTGATAATTTTTTGCAGTGATTTTGCGTAAATAATAGTAATTATGAGTAATAAGTACTAATTATTGTTATTTTTATGTACATATATACGTGATGCATCCCATTATACAGCCGAGGAAGAGTATCGTGTCCGAAATGACGAGAATCAAGTCACACGAGACAGAGTGGGATTTATCAGTGACGGGGAAATACATATACGAAATTATATTCGATTTCGCCTATGGACAAGGTATGCTTTATTTTGGGCCTTTAAACATTTTTTGGCGTTTGAAATACATGTAGGTACATATAGCCATGTATCTATACCTCCCGGGCTTTTGACTAATTTTTTGGGGAGAAATGCGAATGGAATCTCATATTCATATCATGATATCATTAATAATTCTTTTGGAAGGTTTATGTAATAATAAAACTACAAAATTCCCACAAAAACTTTTTTACGCATTCACTGTCGACAGAAAAATTGCACTTTTTGTAGAAAATCCCACAAATATCTTTTTAGCATTTAAAAATTCAGGAATTGTGCCAACATAATGTTCGAAATGAATTCAAACAAATTCAATTTTTTTCCGGTCCCTTACGAAAAAAACAAGCCGAAGCTCTCCCGAGCAAAGAAAAAATTGCAGCAGACAAAATAATAATTGATTCTATAATTTTCTCGACTAGCATATTAGCAATGAAAAACAATTTTCAAACAAATTACACACTCTCTATTCATTATTTTGAAGATAAACTGTAATTTTGTTTCTGCCACTTTCCATTCATTCCTGGAGGCGGAATTGAGAAAGTTGAATTTATCTTTGATTTCTGAACTGGACGTGGGGAATTCGCCGTAACTTGAAGAAGTTATGTCAGAATGGGCATTGCTTGTCTATTAATTTCTATAGAACATAAAATAGTGCATAGATTCCCTGTTTTGCTCAGTAACGTGCATATAGAGCTATGGAAAAGGGTTAAAGTGTTACAATGTGCACAAGTGCTACGTGTAAAATGTATTACTGAAAAAAAATCGCAGGAAGAATCCGATATACGCACAGGAGATAATGGTGAAGAATATGAAGTCCTTGAATAGCAGTTACTTCAGTCCCAAGAGACTCACCAAGATCTTCGTGGGGGGCCTGAATAACCGGGCAGATGAAGTCCGATTAAGTGAGTACACGGCAGAATTAAGAGATGCCTACCTCCGGTTTGCCGATGTCAATTTCATTGTTGTGGATTATGGAAATCTGGCCTGGAATGTCTTGTACTACACCACCGTGGGAGGGATAGTGAGCCGACGACTCGTAGACTTGCTAATCTTCCTCGAAGAAAATGACACGAATCTATTTAAAGTGCACATAATTGGGCATTCATGGGGTTGCCATATAGCAGGAAATGCGGCTAGGAAATTAAATAGTGAAATTGGAAGAATTACTGGTAAAACCTCTCTTTATTTAATCCTTTTTTTCCTCTTGCCATTTATAATTCTGGGAGATTACCGTGGATGCAATAATTATTACTTTCCAAAAAAATTCTTTCTTCTATTCATTTCTTTTTTGTATTTCTTGAAAAGGTCTTGACCCAGCTGGTCCCTTATATCGGTTCGTGCCAAATCAATATCGTCTGGATAAGTCTGATGCTCAATTTGTGGACATTGTCCATTCAAATGGTGGAGTAAGTTCCATTGGCATTGGAGGATTTCTAGGCATCACTCAACCATTGGGCCACGTGGACTTTTATCCCAACGGGGGATCCCTCCAACCTGGATGTCCCGGCGGAGTCCTAAGTTTCTCCGAAAGTATTACATTTTTATTATTTAACTAAATTCTTATTATTTCTATATATTCAGTAAAAATCATCTCTCCTAAAGGTTTCCTCATTACCTCGCATCAATCATCATTTCAGCATCTTCTTTCAAGGATACTTTTTTTTGTGACACCCAAGTTTTTCTTCCAATTTGTATTTTCTCGTTGAAAACAATTTTTTTAGCACTGGTTTCCATTCATAACCTGCGTGATCCGACCACTTTGTTTCTCAATGTTTATCTGATTCACAGAGCAAAAACGGGAGCAAAAAAATGTTTTAGAGGATATGCGGGATAGAGGATGTTATGAATCATGATATACCTAATCATGAACATTGTAAGCCAGACAGTATGCGTAGCGGTGTATATCTGTAAAATCTTGAATTAATGAATCATTTTTGTTGTCTAATAGATTTCAGATGTAGTCACAGACGGGCATTGACGTACTTTCAAGAAACTATAACCTCCCCCCTCTCGTTCCCCTCCTGTCGCTGTAATACTTGGCTGGAATTGTCCACGGCGAACTGCAACTGCGATATCGCCGAAGTCACATTTATGGGCGAACATATTCCCAACGAGTGAGTGATTCCAATTTTTACTAATAGCTGCATTTCCTTCCAGAGAGAAGTAATTAATGGAAGCAACTATAGTTGAATTATAATTAAAATGTGGATCGGTACTAATATATGCAATTAAACCATATAATGTCTTTATTAGAAAATAACTTAACCAACCCATCATTCACTTCTTGCTTTCATATTTTAATTTTTTTAATTAATTTTTTTAATTTAGTGCCCAGGGAATGTACTATGTACGGACGAAAACGGACTTCCCCTTCGGAACTGGCCCCCGAATGGAAGTAGTCCTCCTGAGCACGACGGAAGCGCCATCAACAATCGTGACGGAGACTACCGTCCGAACTGCCAACAATACCGTCACTCTCAATGTGACCAGTTACACCCCAGAACTCTACCCCAATAATGACATCCTCAAAGCCTGTATTACCAGAATTTGAACCAGAATATCTAAACCACCATCTAACCGACAAAAAAAACATATGCAGAAGTACATAGAGGGTTCAGATGCCTTCGCAAAACCATTTATTGTAGTCGTTAGGCATTATTTGTTTTTTCTGTCGTCTAATTGTGTAGACATTGTACATACGCCATAATTACTGTAATTGGATTTACCATGTCGAACGTTTTTTTAAATAGGTTGTCAAATATTATTCTTTAATCCTTTGCATGTATGTTATATTCTGTACCTCAACGATATTATGTACTCAGACACAGCAGAGGAGTTTTTACCTTAAATGCATTTATTTGGTGGACGATGGTCTCAAACAACATTTATAACGATTCCTCGTGATTTTTGTGTCTGCATTTCCTTTTTTATCGAGTAGATTCGCAGACTGCTTCAATATTTTGGATAGAACATACCAAATATAAGTATCCAAATTGTTTGAAGCAGGAGTGGGAAAATCGTAAATGACAGTCCCTAATACGGGGAAGCAGAAAAAACAACGACAGGAGCGCAAAGGAAATATTGAGATGACCAAAGTGTAGTTAGTTTTGCAATGTAGATCAATGTCAATATATGACTGTAAAAGGCTATGTCTGTATGCCAATTCAATGGTGCTTGCCCTTGTAAATCGAGGTGGAATGATAAAGACTGTTACTTATGTATATGTATTGCAATAAGAACCTTAAATGGACGTACTAATATACAATTTTCACAAACAAATAGTATATAAGTTCTTTGGGAGGCAAAATAAAAGAACAACTAATTAAGAATGTGTTTTTGTGTTGATTATTAGTGTCATTTAACCATAAATAATAAGGAAAGTGTCACAACATCTCACTGAAAATGTCTCATTGTCATTTCATCTGTGGCAGTCACCTTTCTCAATTAATGGAATTTAGCATCTCACTCCTAATGTCTCAAGTTGTTGTTTATAAATAGAGCATTAGTACTTTAATTACTTGTGATAAGCATTCTTTGATGTGCCGCCGCGTCATGGACGGAGAAATAGGAAAAACAAATTTCTTTTATGTTAGATGGGTGTGTGCAAGGTTCATCCGTTATGCACAGAAAAACTTGAACAAAAGTGCAAAAACATGTCAGCGAGCATCATTGGTGGCTACCAACACAAAAACTTTTTTAAACTTTAAAATAATGATCTGTTCTTTGTTATAAAAAAATCAAGGAAGGACAAAAGGGCAACGCAAGGTAGAAAGGAAAAACAAACGAATAAACAAGTGTTGCTTAGCTGGTATTAAAAAAATTATTTTAATTATTAATTATTGACTATGACACAATATCTTCCTGTCTATGAGTGCGCCCATACTCTCTAAGGGGATGAAGAGACAACACAAAATAATAATCATAAAATAATAATATTTAATAATAATAAAAATAATAATTTCCTGACTTTATAGCTTGACTAATTAGATAAAAATACGACAAATTTTCTCCTTAACGTCACCTCCAACTTATGATTATGAAAGTTGTCCAAGCCCAAATTAATAAGTGGAGCACTTGTCATCTAAATTAAAAACGTATCTCAACAACTCTTCAAACACGGGCAAAATTGTCTATCGAATTGTCTATGGAATGAGCTTAGAACATATTGACCCACGCATTAACAAACAGCACCTGGATAGCCACACACACGGAATACTATTAATGTTAGTGACAAATGAGACCAAAATTTTAAAAAGAACCACCAAATATTGAAGATCATTAAAATGGAGTCTATCAGAAAGCCTGTTCATTGCTTTAATCTACACAGCCCTTGCTCTCTGTCCCGTTGTCTGGCGATTTATTACAACACTTGCAATTTCTGTCTACTGTCGCCATTCAAAATCCTTTTCCATCCGGCCACAGGAGAGATAATGATTGTACGCTGTGGCAAATTTCGACAGGTAGATTTCATTGCACACAATCAAATACTGTAACATCCATAATTATTTCCCTTAATGTATAATTGTGTATAAAAATGTATGCAATTAAATGCAAGATAAATTCAATCTGATACAGGTTGTCACATTTTTTCTACAATGTCTGGCCACGATTCCATTATTCTGTGAAGCACTCGTTCACATCACGCACTTTTTCAGCGGAAGCGGAAGTGCTTGCTTCAATCCCGTCCATCTCTCTGTCAGTGCCGGCTCATCCAGTCAGCCCTGCTTTCAAATCACTCTGGAGAACTTTCTCGTCTTGGTGTGGGTGAGTGCCCTCTGGATATTCTTTTTACATCTCTGGCTCCAGCAAAGCAAGCTTCTTCAAGCTCTGAATAGTTTGCAAGGAGCTTCTGAGGCTTTTAATTACCTTGGGGCAGGATGTCCCGAATGGACCACGGTAATTCCTTCGTCCTTTAAAGCCAAGAAACATTTAATAAATCATTTTTAATTAAAAAATTAATGAAAATTCCAAATTTATCTATAAGGTTCGAATGTACGTTGGAGGAACACTGGCAATCGCCATCAGCTGGGCATTCGTTGACATTTGCTTCACAGACCTTCAAGTGCACCAACTGGGCTTCTGGGGGTCCTTTGTTGACAAGACAAAGTGGTTTGAAGAACTATTTGGTCTCAAGGGGTCAAATTTGTCGGGTATTGTGCAAATAATTGCGAGATTATTAACTTGGAAAACAAATTCCCGTGCAAATTTTAATATAACAATTAATTATACTAAATTGGATTTGCATACAAGTATTAGAGTGATATCAACCGGAATTGGAGAATTGCAGTTTGTTTTTGTAATTTTCAGCACTTGATCCCTACAAGGACATTTTCACCAAAGTGCCACCAAGTTATCTGGTATTTGGTGTGGCAACAATGATCTCCTACATCTTCACGGAGCTGGCAACGCGTTTCACGGACTTCATTGGTGTCATTTATGTCATCATCTTTTATGTCCTCGTTCGACGGTTCATTGACTTTCTCCGCAAACAGGAGCTGGAGCATTGGCAGCATGATCGTGTTAATTAATAATTAATTGTTAATCCGAGCAAATCGAATTTCATTGGAAAAATGCCTTCATTTATATGATGAAAAGTCAACGAAATGCAGTCAAAAGTGGAGAATTCATTAATTTTGTTTCCAATCAATGAATTATTTTTATTATTTATCAGGTCTTCCAAGGATTTGGAAGCCTTCATCAATTGAGCAATGCATTTGATGAATGTGTGGGAGCCAACATCTTCTGCTTTTGCTTCGGAACTCTCCCTTTCCACGCGGCCAGACTGACGGCTGTGTTCCAGTTGGACGTCTTTCTCCTGATGCAAAGCGCCGTGTATTTGATGATGTTGGGAATCGTATTATTGATCGGTGGTAAAGCCCATAGTCTGGTGAGTGTTTCTATAATTTTAATCACGTATGAATTTAATCCTGGAAACGTATATACATATGTATTTTTTCGTGCACGTGCTTAATAGTTCATAATATGTATAGGATTCTATGAGTATTCGTTCTTATGTAGATAATTAATTATGGCATCTGGCTTCAATCATCTCTAAGGAAAAGGCCGGTGAAGAGCTTGGCGGAAGAACTGGCCTTGAGTTCTCGGGTCAATTGGTCCTTGCACATTCTGGAAACGCGTGGAATTTGTGTGAAGGGGAAGTTTGTTAATATAACCTATAACTTTGTCGGACATGTAAGGCGAAATAATGGAATTGTAAATAATTCATACAATTAATTTATTCTATATCATATGTACATATATGCAGATATTATACCAACAAATTCAAATTAGTGTCGGTCAATTAATCACCAGGTAATTGATTTGTATTTTTTTTAGCTGGCAACCCTCATTTTTACGTACGCTGTCGTTATTTTCCAATTCAGGGAATGAATTTTTCTCCTCGTCAAATAACTTTTCCGGGAAAGGCCTCCTTTTCCGAGAAAATAAATATCCTTTGGAGGAGAGGAAAGCAATTATTTCTTGAAGTGCTTTACATATAGCTACATTCTCGCAATAAAGCAGCTAAAAAAATGTTTCCTGGAATTGTTTGCCCATTTGTCAAATTATTCTCTTCATTACATACCAACATTTTCATAGAAAGCGTCTCAAATCGTAGTTTCATGGATTCTTTTCCAAATGATTTGCCATTTTATTAGCGGAAAAATGGAAAAAATAAACGCCTTCTTGGCATTCCCTGGGTTGGTGGTGGGGAATATTTCCAAAATGCTTCACTGTCGTACTTCCCTTTCTGCTCTGGTCCAAGGCTACGTCAATTTCGGAAAATACCTGGGCCTGCTCCCCTTTTCTGTGCGATTCAACCAATTCACCGGTGAATACGAGCGTGTGCAGGCTCATTGGATCTTGCAGGTCCGGATTTTTTGCTATATTTCTGTATAAATCTGTTATTTTTTCGCAGGAAAATAATTTCACTGCGAAAAAGGTTAATTGGAATTGCTAATTTATGTTTAATCGTTTGCATTAGTAGATATTCGTACTAATGTGTCATGGAGTAGCTGTTGGGCCTTACCTCCTGGACAGTTTTGGTGGCTGTTTTTTGTACTACAATGGCCAGATCAAATTGTCACGTGAGGAAATCTTTTCAATTTTCGTGATGCTAACATGGCTTTTCTGTCTTCTAATTTTTTATCGCGTCGCCTGGAGCAAAGCAGATCTTGTGGTTAAGATGCTCAACCAATTCGATATTCTCGGTCATCTGGTAGAAAATTTTGGTGTTCGTCTTCCATCAATGAAATCCGTAAGATCTATTCAACAAAACGTTATAACTACTCTGGTTTTATTAACGTTTCGTTTTTGACAGTTCTTCCAATGTTCACACTTAATAATACTTCGAAAATATCTTTGTGTTTCAGAAGCAGTGCTTGCTTGTAGTTTGTAGCTCATTCTTTTGCATCTGGGCAGGCAGAGACATTCTTTTCGCGGATTTCAAGATTCACAAGCACAGCTTGGCCGTCGAGTACCTCCGAAAAGTTCGGTATATGGAAATAACATTTGGTCTTCAACAAACTAATATTTCAGGTACGATTTTACCTTTCACAATTTGGAAATGCAAAATATCTTCGAAGATTGTATTGCATCTAGACGTGTTTTTTATTTAGGGATAGACACATTTAAAGGAATCAGCTCAAATGTGCCTCTCTTCAGACAATTCCTTGGGCTGTTGGGGATGTGGGCCGAAATTTCCGGCGAGATGTTGTCTCATTGGAGTGAGCTGATCGGCTCAATCTACGCCATCGCCTTCTTTTTGCTTATCCAGAGATTCTCGAAGCACTTATTGTCCAACGATATTCCTCCGCATGATTATGCCAATGTACGCCTTTGTTTTCAATCCTCTCTGTGCTAAATCCCATTTTGATGAACTCCCCAATATTCATTACGATGATGATTGATTACGATGATTCTTTTGTGTAAGGTCTTAAAAATCCTGGAAGAAATTTGCAAGCTCAACGAAGGCATGAATGAAGCGTTGGGGTCCATTTTGGCAAGTTCCTGTTTTGGTATGATCCCCGTGTATGCCGCAAAACTCCGGTGGATTCTCATGCGGAGTTCCAGGGGGTCATTGCAAGGGCTCTTCTATGCTGCAGTGCTAGGCTCTTGTTTGATCATCTCGGCCAGTGCCCATAAACTGGTCAGAGGAATACTATTAGAGGAATTATAGTTCCTCTAATACTAATATTGTACCCTAATTCATTTAAAAGATAATGTACCTATATATATATAATGTAAAAATATATGTTTGATTATGCAAATTCTAGCTCGGACAAATTGGCACACACTTGAATAATCAAATGAAGTTTGCGAAGAACGAAATGGTCAGTCTCTCTGCTCAAAATGTCAGAATCGAAAGTAGAACCGCAGTTATATTACACTTGTTTCAAAGCAATGAAGTCGGGGTCAAAGGAGTCTTCTTCACAGTGACCTATTCCTTTGTGGGGAATGTAAGTTTCTCCATTTTTCCAGAACATTCATAATCAAACTATGCGGGTAGTTTGAATAATATATTTCCGCCTCCTAATTAATGATAAATTTTTTGTACATTCATTTAATGAGAAATGCAATTTTTTTCAGCTGGGGAGTCTCGTATTAACCTACGCGATTTTACTCTTACAATTAAAGTTGGAATGAAGATGTGTCATGTTTATTTCTGTAGTACATGTAGACGGAAGAATAAAAAATATATTGGAAATTCACTTTTGTCCATAAATAAAATACATTTGATTACGACAACGAAACTACTATTCTTCTTCATTATGGATTTTTCACGGGCAAGCGTGGACTTTGGATAATAAATTCATTAGTGACGACATTATTGCTAGAAAAACTGGGGTTGCAATTGGCTTCGTCGGAGCCATCTCTACAATCAACAATTCGGTCACACCGATAAGTACTCCTAATTATTTCCCCAGAAGAGCACCGAAAGGTGGTGGGAGAACACATGGAAGGAGTTTCATCGGAGCCATCCTGGCAGTCGTGGAATGTGTCACAAAGAGAAGATCGTGGAACACAAAGAGGGATTGTGTTACACCGGAAATAATGCCCAGGGCAGGACATTTGCCTGTAAAAATGAGAACGAAAAACGTAAGTTTATAGGATAAAAATTTATTTTGGACATTGGTTAGGCACAGTGAGAAAAAAGAATAAAATAAAACTAACCGAACGGACAGCCGCGTTTGAGACAAAATCCAATCATGATAAAAACTGACGTCCGTATACACACCGGGATATTGAGGATTCCCACAGTCCTTGACCCCGAAAGAAGTGATGCCACAGACAAATTTTTTCCCCGGGAAGGTCAAATGCTCGCATGTGACGGGTCCACCGGAATCACCCCCACAAGAATCTTTATTTCCCCAGCCACCACAAATCATTCCCAGCCTGAAGGTCTCCCGCCATTGGCGTGAGCAATATCCTTTACTGTGCAATTGTATGGTCACTTTCCGGAGAATGACCGCCAATTGATTGTTAATTTCCGGGACGCTTCCCCAGCCCGAAGTTACTGCTGTTTCTACAATAAAATTATTACCGACAAAATTTATTGTAATCCCCTATTTTGCTTAATTTGTTCATTGTTCGAAAACTGTTTAAATTTTGTTTCGAATTTTTACTTAATTCGCTCATTGTTTGAAAATGGTTTTATTTTTGATTCGGATTTTTGCTTAATTAGTTCATTATTTGAAAATAGTCTCAATTTCGTTTCGAATTTTTGCTTAACTGTTTAAACGTGTGCTCGAGTTGGGGATAAGGATGCTGTTGACATAAATGTTGAATATCAAAGGAGTATCCAATTCCACCAGTCCAATATCATGCTCGTGCGTCCTTCTGTTGTACCTCTCATGCAAGGTGAGGCTCCGGATTCTCCGGTATTGCTCCGTGCCATCACTGGCTAATCGGTGATATTCCCCAGCAACTACCCGAAGAGCGTCCGCCCGCAGATGGAGGAGACAATGAGCCGCAGTTAGGATGAGAATGGGAGATATTATGGAGCCTCCGCAAAAATGCTGATTGTTGTACAACAATTGCACCTGATGAGGGAATTCTCCGGGCAGAGCAGTTGCTCCTCCGCTAATTTTAGGGTGCAACAAAAGCAATTCGTCCTCGGGAATCGCCTCACGGATCATGGCAAAATAATAATGGTGGAATTTCACCCAGAAATTTAGCACTTTGATCAAGCAATAACTTTTCAATGGAAATGTTTGTCTATATATGCACGAATTGGAAATTGAAAGTGAAATCCGTCCAGCACTGTAATGACCACACAACTACGTTCTACCGCATTTATATAAACTCCCATGGGAAGGAATACCCAGATTTTGTTGGAGACATCGGCCTAGAACAATTGTGTCAAGGTTACCCACATCCATCTTGACATTGTAATAAACGTTCTACCACTCATTTCCCCCAAAATAGGAAGTCCAATGATGAGAACAAAGCCAAAAACATACACAAATCTTGAGCAAAAAGAGAAAAGGGTTTCTCAGAAAATGTTCATTTGCACTAATTAAGCTACCCTGACCTTCCATCTCACCCAAAGTCGTTATCTGCATCATCATTGAACGTGCTTTTGGAACGAAAGTTGAACTTCGATGTTGAGTCACGGAGTCAATGTTTATATCGGGATTACCAAAAGATGTGCTTCGCCCTTATGACACTAATGCAAAATCGCGCAG
Organism: Disparrhopalites patrizii; assembly: GCA_034698585.1. Classification (NCBI taxonomy): domain Eukaryota; kingdom Metazoa; phylum Arthropoda; class Collembola; order Symphypleona; family Sminthuridae; genus Disparrhopalites; species Disparrhopalites patrizii. Next base: position 51,579 of record JAQGBT010000014.1, read on the forward strand.
AGCAGTACTGATGACTTAACGCTTACCAGGAACCTAATCGCATCTTTGTAGTCAAGCCCTAATTTATGAAGGACAGTGTTAAACGTCAAAAACTTTGGGTATTAGCCACCAGGCTGTTTCACATTGCCCCTTGAACCATCACTTTCCTGCATGCTTGTGTGTTTCTCCGTGGATTTTAAATTCTAATCACAAAATTCATTCGAATTTCCTACACCTTATTATTGAACCATGAATTAATCTTTATTCAATCTAAATTCAGAGATTTCGGTATAAAAATTCATAAATAATCCTATTTGTTTGTCTATTGTTTCCCAATGTTTAATACAAATGGCATTTTCCCTTCATTTTCTATTAGGCAAATATGCTCTGCTCTGAAATTGTGCTGGCCCCGTTTTATTTAGGTAAAGCTTGTCTTGTAGCCACCTAGGTAATTGTGGCCACCCACCAATTTAATCAATGAAAGAAAAGGTTGCAAAATTAAGAATACTAGTGCCTGCTCATATTATCCATTAATTATGACCAGCAAATTCATTAAATTGTAAAATCAAGAAATCAAAGCTTTTTAGAGACCATTCAAGTATCAACTAAACCTGCTTCATTCCTTATTATTCTTTTTCTCGGCTTTGCGGAATTATTCAACCAGACTTTTGAGATAACCCTGCATACATATATTAAGTCTGTGATTACTTACACAATGATATTTTTCTCATAATTATACTAATTATACATGTTTACCACAATTGAAGTTACTAAGGTGGTCACAATTACCTGCAAATGGCCACATTTGTGAACTGTAGAATGTTTACAAAAATTATGACATGAAATCAGTGAGGAGAAATTTAATATTTTTGTGGTTCTAGCTTAGAATGCTACATATTAGAATTCCTTCTTCAAAATTCCTTACTTAAACCACAGTAGAAGAAATTAAAAAAAAAATACCTTGCAAAAAAGTGGCCACAATATTAATTCTTACCCTTTGCATATGCATAGATTAATTGCCCAGTGTTAATCAGCATTAAATAAACTCCAATACAGTCGAATCTCTATAGTAAGCCTCTGTATAACAGTTTTCGCACTACAACCGTGCTCACGAATCCCCCGAATGGGGCCGAAAGGATTGCGCTAAAAAAAAAAGTTCTCAAGTTTAAAAAACACGCAAATTTATTTTTCTTCAATATCAGTCCTAAACTCCTAATAAACCATATCAAACTCATTCAGAATAGCTCCAAAAGGTCTAAAAATTTAATTTGTACTCGATTATACATATTATCTATATTAAATATTATATTATGTATTATTATATTTACCTATATAGGTATACGTCTTGCTTGCTTTGACCATTCTTTAGGCATGACTAATTGCTATTAAGATGTAAATATAGTTTTTAAAATCAGAAACGACCTTGAGAAAAATGTAAACAAACACTTTGTTTTGAAGGTGTGGGGGTGTATGCCCTCCAGAGGAAGGCATTGCCATTTGAATACATGGGACGTACATACAGACAAGTACAGGGTGGCGCCTGCCTAGTGCAAAGCCAGGAAAAGGCGGTCCAATCTGTGGTTGAGTCAGCTGGGAGCATTTTTTTGGGGCTGATTTTACATTTTTTTTCTCCCTCGCTCTGCTCTTTGCAATTTACACGAGATTTTGCTTCTGTGTACAATCCTGTTGCTAAGTCCACGAGAAAATCTCAGCGTCTCCCCCAAAAAAAGGTTTTCAGTCACGCGTCCATTATTTTCACTGGAACACCCAAAAATATTTGGGATTTACACCTTTTCCCAATAAAATGTGTGGAGATTGAAGGAAATTGGAGGAATTTGGACCAAAAAGGTAAGATTTTGACATTTTAAAGTCAAATAATTGATCTTGTGTCAAGTCAAATCGTATTTTGTGGGTGGAAAATTATTTATTTATGAGGACAATTATGGATCAGCTGACAAGTTTACGTTGTAATACATACCTATCAGCAGGATCTTGACATTTTGGAGATTTTCACTTCTCTTTCCTTTTCTCGGGTTTTTTGTTCCATTGTAAATAGAAATAAATCACAGTATTTGGTGAATAAATTTCATTTAAATAACATTTGTTTTACTTCAGACAAATCGTGACGTCGGAGTTAAATAGAATCAAGTACAAATGAAATACTCTCCATTTCTTGGGAAATACTCAGATAGAGATTATACCTACGGAGATATTTATGTGAAATATTTTCTCCTTTTGTTGGGTAAGTTTTGCACTCACAACCTATGAATTAAGCTTTTGCAGACAATTGATTGGAAACTTGTTAACGCCAGTACAACCATAATTGATACAGTTGATGGTGTAATGAATCATTTAACTATATTTAAGACCACATTGTACCTTAATAGGATTCGTGGTGGAAGCAATACAGATGAAATTTAGAAAGATGAGGATTTTGTCGAGAAGGGACAACCACCAAATTGTGACTGCTAGTCTTTCAGCTTTATTCGTAAGTTGTATGCAGTAAATAAAGACATGTTTTCGTAAATTGGAGTTCTTGAGAAATGTTTAGCCTAATCTTACGCTTGGGAACATTTTAGATTGGTTTGGTCACCCTCGCAGTTTCCAGCATTTGGAGGTATGAAAGCAGACACCAAGGCACTCAGCCATTCCACTTTGGGGATGCCATCCTCAATTTTTTTCAGAATCCGTTTACTGTTAAAGAGGTGAGATGTAGTAGTAGTCTTGCGTCCGATATCGTTGGTATTTTAAATGAACACATTTTATGAGACAAAGATTGTCTTATTTGTTTTGCTAAACATATTTAGGAAGGACAAATTGAGCAGTTTTGCCAATGGTGGAGGCGACTTCCTGAAGGAGAACAGATTTTCTGGCCAATTTTAGTTGTCTGCGTCCTCGTGTATATTGCGTGGCAAATTCCAGCACTGGCGAGTACAATGGTCAAGTGGTTTTGTAACAGCAGCGGTGTTTCCAAGAAACGTAAGTCCAAAAGAAAGAACAGTATCAATAATTTTGTGTATATGGAATGTATATTGTTTATTGTTTGGATTTCAACAAAATTTGGACTATTCATTTATGTTTGTCGCCTTGTGTTGGTATTAGAACCCATCACTCTGCCTATGGTCTTGTCGGTATTCAGTCATTCATCCTGGGTTCATCTGGCAACAAATTTGGGTTGTTTGCATGCTCTTTCGCCGATTGCTGCCACCACGTTGGGTCGAGAAATGTATTTGGCTTTATTGATAACTTCTGGAGCGGTTTCTTTCGTGGGATCAATCTGGTATATGGCTTTTAATCGAAGAAAATACTTGTCCCTGGGATTGGTAATTTGCTTTTCTAATAATTTTATTAAACAATTAATCTCGGTTTGATTACTCTGTTTAACATCGTTCACCTTGATGGGTAACGTGGTACTTTGTTGAATATTACTTATCATCATAATATGTGTTAATAGTCTGGTGGTCTAATGGGTATCAGCGCTCTGATTTACCAAAAAATCCCGACGTTACAAGTACAACTTTTCCTCATTCCTGGACTTGTGTTTCCAGCTTCTACGGTAAACACTGAAAACTTCAATGATTGTTCTGTTGCAGATTTTATGTCTGTATACATATACATACAAGTATTTTGACCATACATTATTTTCTGCTCGTTGTTACTTCATGACATCATGGCACGAGTAATAATAAGAACTTGTGGTGTAGCAGAACGTGTAGCCCACAAAATTATGTGATGCTGATATAGTCATTCTTCATTATTGTTATTTTGAATACAGAAATAATTTCTGTATAATATTATGTATAACCGCTTCAACTATCAACCACATACAATTTAATATGTGCTTAAAATGACCCTGTGTTCTTATTTCATTTAAGGCGGTCGGTTGCCTCCTCTGCTTTGATCTTGTATGTCTGTTCTACGACAAAGTTTATTTCGATCACGCGGCTCACGTTACTGGATTCATCTTTGGATTGTAAACTTTTGTATTTCTTCTAAGAATTGAATATAATATACTTCACGGTCTCTTTGTTGAAACTAGTAATTTTTTTTTAAATTGCAGGGCATTGCATAATTTTGGCGAGGTCCCTATAAAGTACTACTGTCGTAGTGTCGTTCTTGCCTGGGAGTTTCTTCGAAGCTGGTTTTCCTGGTTTGCTTAAAATCGCGCTTCCATTCAGGAAGTCAAAAGATCAAACAGGGTGAAGCCGAAGACGTGATTGGACAAACCATTACGAGTGTATCACAAGATGAGGCACGAACTGTATTCGATTGGCGAGTACTGCAGTGTGACAAAAGTACAAGTTATTGAATCTGTAGTGCAAGTTTTGTGCTAAAGTTCCAATTAGATTATCTCAGAGATTTAACTATTTAACATTTATTTCAGCTGTGTTCAGTTTTTATGTATCTACATATAGTTCTATATTAATGCATTCTTATGATTATGACTTATTACTTCTAATTTTTTTTGTAACCAAATAATAATCGGACAAAACAGTCGCATATCTACTCAGTTAGTTTCTCCCGTACTCCTTTGTATTGTGGAAGATTCAGTTAATTATTGTATACAGTCACAAGTCACAACATAGTCATGATTTTGGCGTTTACGGATACAAGAATGTGAGTTGGTTGTGGATTTTTAATGTTTTAATGTCTTGCGGGATACCTTTAACATTATTTTGCATTATTTAGACTCGAGAGTCGAGACGTTGGTCCTTTAATAATATCTAGTACGTACTACATAAGGTTGTTATTAGTTAGCACAGAAGGCAAAACTTAAATATAATTTAAGGTGTAACAGATGTATACATATGTAATACTGTGAATATTTGTAAACGTATAGAAGTTGATGTAATTAACGTTGTACGCACATAAATTAGTTCAAATGCTGCTTGCAATCGTGGTTATGTAAACAAAACGTTCCACAATTAATATATATGTATGTTTGTATTCTTTGTATGTATAGTTGTTGTTCTCAAGTTGACAATTTGCCTGGTATCCAGTACAAACTCGTGTGGTGAAAAACTCATGACATTTTTAATATATTTATAGGTATAATGCTTTAAAATGCTTCCCTCACAGATCTCAAACCGCAACAAAAGTTGATACAATTTAAGAAAGGTCAGTGTTTGCCGTCAAAAAAATAAAACCATACCAAAGATTTACATGATAATGAATGCAATAATAATTTTTGCAATAATAACTTTTGAATGAATTTATTTATTACGTTTTACTTTTTTATATAGATACTATTTAATAATAATATTTTCGCACCTTTCCCATTCGATTTTTATGGATTTACTCATTGTCTAGTGAAAGTATTTGTTTTCCAAAGTAAACAGACGCATATTACAGTTTCATGTGATTCAAACACATATAATAACCTATTTATAAGACCCAAATCTATAAATGCACTCGCTGTCAGTACCAAAATAAATTGCAGCAATAAAAGAAAAATATCCAAGGTAGCAAAAAAGGCACAATGTCGTTACGGATTGTCGTCCAGTACAGGCACACAAGTATTTTTTGAGGAATATAATATAGAGATGCATCAGTATTGTAAAGTAATACATTATGTAGCTCAAAACTGAATGAGATCATCATTTTTCTTGCGAGTCCCAGGACGAGGTGGAATGGGTGGGGGTGCCACATTTGGGGTTACAAAATGGCGGACTATGTGTGATTTAGAGTCTTCGTCAAAATATATCAAGGGATTGTCATTTATCGTTGATGTGGATGAAGTAGGGTTGTTGGTAGGAAGGCGAGCAGCAGACACCATCACGGAATCTCGTCTCTATAATAGATTGACACAAATTGTAGGTACTTACACTTACATAATGCATATTGCACCGAATATCAACTTTAAACATACTTGGCATTTAAAAATTAATATAAACTCTAAATAGTCAATGGTAACATGGTAAGTAATACGTACAGAGTCTAAGAGAGCTTTCAAATTTGATCTCTTCCTGGCCAGTACTTGACTCCAGTGCTGATAACTATAATTAAAAATACAATTGTACATTATTATTATTATTCATTTCAAGTTTTCGGTGAAGATGGCTATAGATTTGCATTTTGCACATCAAATTTTAAACCTGGCAGTTTGAAGGGTATTAATCCATATTTGGACGTCTTCATCAGTTCTCGCCGTGAACACGTGGCGACGGTCAGGTTCGTCGAGAAATATAATGCCGAACGCAAAAGACAAATCCACATCACACTCGGGTTGTACAGAGTAATTCTCCAATACGATAACACCCACGGGCTATTCGTACAAATGTTTAACAGTATTTAATATCTATTAACTATACACATATTATATGCATACCTAATTTAATACTTATACACACAAATGCTAGATCTCAATGGGCTGATTGGACGAAATACAAATTCTGTATTATGTATGTATGTATGTATTAGGTATGCATGTGCATTGTCTGTACGTATTACGGATAGGTATAATAATTAGAAAAACACGAAATACTACCTCTGACATGTCTGCGGATCCAACATCGTTTAAACGGAAGTAAAACAACAAATTTCCAATTAACTTGAAAAATCTGTCGCGGAAACCTGAAACGCAACATGCATACAACACATGTTTAATTTTTTCTCTCCAGTACTCCCAAGGATTCTTTCTCTTCGAGTAATCCAAGCAAATTATTAGTTCTTGTGAGCACCTCACATTCACATTCTCAAAGCCATTCATTTGAATCACAAAGAATAGATCGACTTGCAGCGCAGCGAAGGTATTCAGTATTTACTGGATCTGATTGCGAGATACAATTGTGTTGCCCTGGTAACCAATCGGAAAGTCTACGTAAGACCAAGTGCAACAAATGCAGTATGCAATGACCTAATCACGTTCTGATTCAGAGAAAAAAAATTAACTGGTTTTACTTGCCAAAACTATGAGATGAATGAGAGAAAATTTGTGGACTCACCATTTGGATTTAGAGCATGGTTTTACAGCCACCTATCCCTACATAGTTCATATTTGTATTACAAACATTGACATTTCTTCCCTATGTATTTAAATGCGGTTTTCAGTTGCCAGCGACAAACTCAATCCCCATTCATTTAAAAAATTTGCATACTTTTCCAAGTTCCAACATTCTAATAATTTTAAGTTCCACAGCTTATCACAGCAACACCGAGTGGAGTGAGTAGTGAGTAAATATTTGTACTGGTAAAGGGTAAAGAAACTACAGCTTACAATTTAAAAAATAATAAAAGCATTTTCCGTGGTTCAAAATGGTGTAAATATAGAGCAGCACAATCGATTTAACCCTAACTATTAACACCTGAAAGACAAATTATTTATTCTAGCACCTACGAAGTACAAGTACTTCGGCCAACTACATATATTGAAGTCTCACGATTTTACTTGAGCTCCACTTTAGAATAGAATACATAGAGTAGATTATAGCGATATAATTTTTCTATTACTACACAATTAATTTTCAGTATTTTCATCCTCTCTTCTCGACTCTTAACGCTTTTGGTACAACACGTGTTTCACGTCATTTAATTATCAACTTATCTCTCTTGCATTTTGTAACTTCAAATTTTTAAAGCATTTTGTGTTATTCAAGCTACGCCCCCAGTAGCAAGAAGAGATTGTGATTTCGTTTTGGACATGAAGCGAAATCACCAACAGCAAAACCAACAACGCACAGCTGCAGCACGACGAAGTCATTCAGCAATACCGACACCAATTGGCACTTCAAGCTCAAGAGTATTTTCTGCAACGGCTTTTCAGCAAAAGGGTCACTCGAACCTCCACGAGCAACAAAAAAAGCCGGAAATTGAAACTGGTGGGGGCGGAGAAGACAGGCATGCTACAGGTAGGCTGCACTTATCTAATTACTTTTAATTATCTATGTTTTAGATTAATTCTTTTATTGATTGGCGTCCCTGTTAATCTATTCTTTTTGTTGATACTTTAAATTTCTCGAAGATAATATACGCAAAGTCAATCAGGCGAATCATTATTCCGTTTCTCTATTTTGGTATAGATTAAACTCCTGACTTCTATTTCGTAGTAATTATATCGGATTCGGCATTCTTTTCAAAGGAAATTGACAATTTGGGAATCCATTAATCCAATGTTACAATAACATGAAAACCAAGAATGCTTATATTATTGTAATGAATTTACGACAAAAGAAATGTGTATCACCTGTATGTTTCCACTTCGCTGCCAAACATCATTATATTGTACCATAAGAATCCACCCATATATTCATTATATGTTTTAAAGGTTCTTTTAATCGACACAAAGAACCAACTCACCATTAGTTTTGGTAGATCCTGGCGGTCCTTTAAACTGCGTGTACTGCAACCTCCCCACAAGATCGCCATCTTTTTGGGCAATTACAGTCAATTCCTTGTCATTAAACCGCATTTTCGAAACAAATCCACAATCGCGTTGAAAAATGAATCCAGTTCCTATCGCAAATATATATTTTCCTCCAAACTTCCTCACATTTGAAGTGAACAACAGTCTTCTAAAGGTTACACAGATACTGTTCTGTAACCATGTATTAGGTAAATCCACTACTTCGACCCCATCTGGATTAGGAATGAAACAGTCATGGTATTTCCAAAACAATATCTACCATACAAAAGAGAACCGATACCGAAATTAAAATCCAAATCCCATTTGCAACTTCAAATCTTCCAGCACAATGACGGTATCAACTGACACCGCAACCTTGAGAAAAGATTACATTTATGGATAACTAACCACATTAACCAAAATGTTTTCCTTTTTAAACATAATCTTTTAGTGCAGAAAACTTACCGAAACATTTGTTTTTACATTTATGTATATGCATATATAATGGAAATTGTCTACATATGTTGACGGAAGATTAAAAACTTTGATGTGGACGCTTTGGCAATCCAATAGGACATCGGATTAGGGATTTTACTGATCACAGTAGCATCAATGATCTCCTAATCACCTTAAAACGTAATTAAGCACACTGACCAAGATACATCATGCATCTATTCCAATTGTTTGTACCAACAGAGGAAATGATGAAGACAAAATACTGTCTAATTATTGTAACGTAAAGTATAGTTTTGCATATAAAGACAAAAACATACAATTAAAAATTGTTTGAACTTCAAGATACCTATAGGTTCATAGGTAGTAAGTTAGTATTAGTAAAGGTAGACAAAAGAAAAGGTAGTTGAAGGAAATTTTCGACACAACTAAAAATGAAATACTGATCACATTGTAAAGTTCAACAAGAAAATAGAATCTAACAGATTTCATGTGGATTAAAAAAAACTACCTAAAATCTAATGATAGTTAATTTAATTTCGAAAAAAAGGATAACTTCACTCTGGATGTTCTTCATGAAATTCGCGGATTTTTTCCCAGGTTTTAGTGAGATTGACCAAGGACATTTTTCGAACTGTCCCAATATCGCGCGCCACCTGGCCACTGCCCGGAGACTCAAAGTTTATTCGAAGAAAAAAAAGTTTTTGTCCGTTTGTTGTTCTATATACAAAAAGGCCCAGAGTGGCAGAGACCCCCAAAAAAATTGTGTGGCAGTCAAATCCTATTTCCCAGTTATTTTTCGTTCAAAATTCTTTAAATTCATGATTTGACTACTTTCTCCGTGTTTAATTAGTGTGTTTCAAAATTTTTTCCTACTGGGAGTCTATTCATGGGTAAGAGCAATTCTTTCGTTTTTGTAGAAAATCTGGAGGAAAAATTCTTTCGATTTTTTTGGTGTCATTTAATCCCATTCCTTTATGTACTTCCTGTGCTTTTCTTTGAAGAAAAAAGAGACCGTTTAACGGTTTGTCTACATCACGTATATGGGATATAGACGGATCGATACAGTCTTTGCTCGTAACTACGCTTTTAAATGCTTTATTCCCTGGATTTTGCCTGTTTTTGTTCATTATTTCCCTTTTTTTTCTGGATTTTATTATTAATTTGGAGGGATTTGGGAGCATAGTGAGACTTTGACAGGAGTGAGGTTGCACAAGTAATTTTGGTAGTATGGCTTTGACATACGAGTGGTCCTTGATCGTTTTGACATGGTTGAACCTTGATTGAACTCGAACTGTAGATATGCAATTGTTGGAAAGGTTGTCAAAAACATTCATTTGATAATTTATGGGCATTTGGTGGGAATATTGTCCCTTTTTAGGTTGGTGGTCATGGTGGCGGGTGATGAGTCATCACACCCGAAATCATACATACATAGCAGTTATATATATACGTACAGGTAAACCACCCAGGTAAATCTTTGGTCACTGGGTATTATCTCGGATTTGATCCGTTGTTGATGGTGCAGAATGCGGAACAGGGTCACATAATTCTCTACAGGTCACAGGTACTTCCATTCAATTGGTGGCAGGAACAGTTCCATGTTAAATCGCTTCTGGTTTTGGCTCCAATTTTCTTTCAACGACCACACGCTAGTTGTGCAAACACGATATAACTTGATAACCTGTGCATACAGGAAGTGGAGGAATTTGTTACATATACTCAGCAATGTAGGTATCTCACTTGTTTTTTTGGCTTTTTGCGTTCAGGTGGTTCGGAAATTAAGGATTTCAGTTCAACAGTACCAGGTACGGTATTACAAAGGCAGCGCATGTATCAGCCTTCATAATTTAAGTCTTCCACCGGTGATTCTAATTGGTATTGTAGCTAAGACGTTTTATATGAATTTGTGTAGGCGGAAAAATGGACAGCTCGGTTATTTACTCCCTGGGACTTGGTATGCAAGTGAACATTAAGCGGACGGATGGAAGAGTGCATACGGCAGTGGTCTCCGGAATTAATTGGGAGACCAAAAGTATAACCGTTGAGTGGTTTGAGCGAAATGAAACCAAAGGGAAGGAGGTGGACTTAGAATCCATTGTTGCTCTCAACCCACACATTGTGGCGGGGAAACACACTGCAGGGCCAGTTGATAGTATGGCCAATGTCACTGCCAACCTGAATGTCATGCCACCTCCATCGAATCCTCGACAGCCAGTCATTTCCGATATGCGACCGCCCGCTGAAATCGCTGCCTCCATCACCAAGACTCAGATTCCTTCCTCAAATATGATGTCGAATAACACCACTGGAACAAACAATCAAGGTCTGAAGCGATCGGATAAAATTCCTAGAGCTCGTCCAACGCAGATGATAAATCCGACGAAAATTGACCCCGTGAGTCTCAATGATGTTGAAGAGAATATGGAAGTAACAACGCATGTGAATGGCACTTCCGTTGGAGGCACAGTAACAAGAGGAGATGCTAATCAGATGGGACCGCCAGCGTGTAAGTGTTTTTCGTTGGGAGTTACTAGTTATTGCATTTAGTTCTACTTAACCTCCGTTGACTGACAAGAAAACCGCGAAGTGCTGCGCTAGATTTATTTTGTTTGTGGATAGAATGCATTACCAGGTTAACAAAAAACGTCTATTTTATACAGGTGTTTCGTGTACCAAAAATTGTGTTAGTTGCCTAATCGAGTGCACCTCAAGATTTTAAGTTTTTAAATATTTTTCGTTCCTGGTATTTTGCGCTGGGAAGGATATCTATTTCTTGGACTAACTTTTGTTTGGAAAAAGTTTCAGAAATAAATATTTACCTATTTATATCAGTTGCTTCCAAATTGCCAGCGAAGACATTGACAATTGCTAATGTCTCAAAGCAAATATAACATTGCTTTTAAATTAACGGTTGTGCATGTTTGTTTTTCACAAATGCAGCTCGGCGAAGAAGCAACGTTGTCAAAGAAGTGGAAAAACTCAAGAAGAACCGAGAGGAACGGCGTTTGCGGCAAGCAGAAATTAAAAATGAGAAAGAAAACATGATGAATTTAGACCCGGGCAATCCCAATTGGGAATTTTTATCTATGATCAGGTACTTAATACTATGTATGTAATGTATGACATTTGTCAATTTACAACAGTTGGACTTCCATTCCTTGGACATATTAAATCTATGACAAAAGATGAATCATGGGGCTGATAGCTGATTTCTTTAAAAATATTTATGACTGATACTGAGAAGGTACCACTAAAATCTCTGAACTGCCGGATAGTTGTTGGTGATAGGTACAAGACTTGAATTAAAAAAATAATCTGTTCTGTCTTGTTTGCTTTTCAGAGAATATCGCCATAATTTAGAGTTTAGTCCTTTGCGTGACACGGATCCAGTGGAAGATCATCAAATCACCGTGTGCGTTCGCAAGCGACCGATGAACAAGAAAGGTAATTGTAATTTTTTTTTATTCATACATACATATTTAACCTTCCTTTTCTCACGGCGCTACTTGAATTCATTTTTTCTGCACGAAACCTTCAGATGTGAACAGATGTAGGTGACAGGCAATGTAAACTACGTATAAGATGTAAGATACTGTAAACATGATGTAGGTAAACATTAAGCATACATAATATGGCTGTGTATATTGTGTACATGATTAACACGATATGCACGTTTTGGAATTGAAAATTGTCTAGAAAAATGGATTAGCGACTATGAGCATGCACTGCAGATTACTTTTACTAGTTGCACATTTAGTGTTGGAATTGGAGTATCCATCAATACTCCAATTTAGCTGTAAAGGTTCACTACACACATTTACAATTTGCTTGCCTCTCACGCAGTGGATTCTCTTTTTTTTCTCGGCACCTACTCTCCCTCGTCTCTTTGAGTGAACTAAAAACGATGGGAGGGATAGGGAGACAAAAGGTGAGTGAGGGAGTGAAGTGGAGACGATGGAAGGGTGAGGTGGAGATGGAGACAGTGTATTTATGCAGTTATGTATTTATTTAGTTTATTACTTAGTGATATTGGATAAGAAGATAAGAAAGAGTCGAAGGCAGACTTCAAACAGTGCCTGTTGTTTACATAGTTTGCCGTATTTCCCCTGGACTTTATAACTCGGATCAATTGTGATACTATGGATGGAAAACTGTAGTTTTGGGGGACTATAGTTACTTTAGTTTTGCTACCTTTGTCGGTGACCAGTAAAGTTGCTTCTAAAGTGCAACCAAATTGTGCAAGAATAGTTGCTACTTAAGTTCAGTACCCTACACAGCTACCGAATAACAGCATCATAGGCACTAGGCACACATTTTATCTCCTCGCCCTCGTCCTCTTCCACTCCTGCTCCGTGTAGTCTATAGAGACATAAAGATTAAAGATATGTGGAATATGCTACATGTAAAAACTGGAATATATTCTGTTCACAATCCCACTCTCCCGTCCCATTTCACCCACAATGATCATGCCTTTCTACCAGCCAGAAGTTTTTTCATGGCATTATCACCATTCACCATTAACTATTCACCCACGAATGCATATCTAAATGCGTGCGACTTGTAAAGGGAGCCATTTCATAAAAAAGACTGGAAAGCACGTTGCGAGTATCTCAGGAAAAAGCAGCATACGTTATATAAACAGCGAGAGCGAGCATGGTCTGGCCAGTCTGGCGTCTAAGTGAAAGGGATGCTCAGTTGTGCTGTTGGTGTAGAGTATTATACACATTGCGGCACGTGGGTGAGCCATATTGGAGGTGAGTGTATAGGGCCAACAATTTTATTAATTATTTTTAATTTTACGGGTGTAATTGGTTTTCTTGCAATAATTTTACCATTTCATTTGCATTCGCTTTTTTATTATTAATATAATTATTAATGTTTTATATGTACGTATAGTAATATGTACATTATTTGATATTTGACTTCAATAATGCGCGAAATATTGTAGTTAGGTAAGGTACCTATAGTTGAAAGCCGTTTTAACTCTTCAATAAACAATTTAAAGCATCAGAGTTCCAGTGACACAGGATTAAGTCGAACCGCATGTACCTAATCTTCGTACCAGTGTAAATTTTAATGCAGGACACAGGATCATCAGTTTTCATATAACTAACAGACTAACACGAATCTGTATTAAATTAAATTATTCATTCTGATTTTACTTTGCAGAGTTGACTAGAAAAGAAGTAGATGTGATAACTGTGCCTAATAAAAATCAGATTAGCGTGCATGAGCCAAAGCAAAAAGTGGATTTGACCAAGTACCTTGAGAACCAACACTTCCGCTTTGACTACGCGTTTGACGAGTCCTGCACCAATGAAATCGTCTACAAGTATGTTTCAACTTTCAATTGCAACAAAGCGTTAGTTTCAAGAGGAGCAAAATGTTTACATGATGAATAGACTATTGTCTCAATGTGATAATTCCATGATTTTTTGCCAAAAGGATACTGAAATTTTTAGTTCACTGTTAAGTATGTTATGTCTATAGATGTAACATAAAAACGGAAATTTGACTAATATTGAATGTACAATTTGTTGTAGGTACACCGCACGGCATTTGGTCCAGACAGTTTTCGATGGCGGAATGGCCACATGCTTCGCATATGGCCAGACTGGCAGTGGGAAGACGCACACGATGGGTGGCGACTTCAACGGAAAAACTCAAGACTGTCAGAAGGGTATTTACGCTATGACTGCAAAGGACGTGTTTAGATTTTTGAAAAGTCCTCCCTACCGAACTATGAGTCTAAGCATTTCCTGTAGTTTCTTTGAAATATACAGTGGCAAGGTGAATAATTACACTGTTGATGTTAAAGACTTTTAACTTTAAGTTACTCCGACTTCTAACCGGTAATGCTTGTTTTTGTCTAGGTATTTGACTTGCTAGCTCAGAAAGCAAAACTTCGGGTGCTGGAGGACGGGAAACAACAAGTTCAAGTGGTTGGTCTGACGGAAAGAGCTGTGGACTCCGTGGAAGACGTTCTCAAATTAATTCAATTAGGAAATGCAGCTCGAACATCTGGTCAAACATCAGCGAATTCTAACTCGTCTAGATCGCACGCAGTTTTCCAGATTATTCTCAGACAAGGACCTGGGCGATTGCACGGAAAGTTCTCTCTCATAGATTTAGCGGGTAATGAAAGAGGAGCTGATACATCCTCTGCGGATAGACAAACACGTAAGTAACATACACGGTGTACTCACTTGCATGCTTCATTTAAAGAAGGATAAAACTGCAGCCTTGTAAACATTCTAACAGTAGTTTATACGTTAAATACTTTCTCAATTTTTGCATACGGTTGAATTTCAGGTATGGAGGGTGCCGAAATCAATAAATCATTGTTGGCCTTGAAAGAATGCATTAGAGCTTTAGGTCGCAAAGGAGCTCATTTGCCCTTTCGTGCTAGTAAACTGACTCAAGTTCTTCGCGATTCATTTATTGGAGAAAAGTCGAAGACATGCATGATCGCCATGATAAGTCCTGGGCTTAGTTCCTGCGAGCATTCTTTAAACACTCTTAGGTATGCTGACCGTGTTAAGGAACTAGCTGCTCATGACCCTATGGAAGTTAAGATGTCCACGGTTGCCGAGGATGACGTTGAAAATATGGAAAGTGAAAGTGACCTCGCGCAGCTTCGATCTTTAAATGTAAGCATTAAACATACTATTTTTGTCTGCATGTCGTTTGTAAAATTTGAATGTATCAAGATGATGATATTTCACTTATTGAAAAATTTATGATTTTTTCCAAAAGGATTCTGATGTAAATGAGCATAGCATAAAGCATTGTTGTAATACTAAGCACATTGGAATAATATTTTGCTGCGTGGCGTTGTCTTTTACAGGAAGGTGAAATGAGTGGGGACATGCTTACGTTTCATGAAGCCATTTCCAAACTACAAGAAGCTGAAGAAGACATGGTGGAGTATCATAAATTAGTCATGGATTCGAATACCCGGTGGTTTCAACAGGACAAATATTTGCTAGACAAAACTAACCAGGTGGAATACGACCAAGAAGGTTAAAATTCATTATTTATTTAGTTTTATTCTGCACAATACATGATGAATAAATCTTGTCTCGAAATTGATTTTTCCGTGATTTTTGCCAAAAGGATACTGATGAACTTGATTTTTGTCTGCATTTAAATTACTTATGACAATTATTTTAAAAAGTTGTTTGTTCTTTTTTAAGCTTACACTATTCAGCTGGACGAACTGATTATGGAAAAGATTTCGATGTTGACCGAATTGCGGCTTAAAGTTGGCAAATTTCGAAATATGCTAACTGAAGAAGAAACGGTGTCGAAGAAGATGACTAATAGTACCCCGAATAGCCGGCGCTAACATACATTATTTGAGTAAACTATAATATCGACTCAATAATTACCTGCAAACTATTTATATACTTACAAACTAATACCAAAAACGAATTTACCAAAAGCGTAACATATACTTTGACTACTACCAGAAAGGGAAAGCGCATTTTGCTGCTTTGCGCAGGACGTATACAACTAATGCGTATAAAATAGCTCGTACTTGTCGGTAAGAAGATAGAAGAAATCCGGAGACGAGTTTTCTATTTATTAATTCTCCTAAATTGCGTTCTTATATTTCTCTTGTATTTATCCACTCATTTTCGTAACCGCATGTAATTGCCAGTGTGCTATGTTTTCTTATAAAATAACCCAAACAGTAGTGTATTATTGCTGGTTCGAATGACATTTTAAAATATCAGTTTTATTATTACGCCCAGCACAATTACGCCAACATTTAACTATATACGTACAGTGAATTGCTTTAATCGAGGGACTATGATTAAGAAGAAGTGCAGCTCAAAAAGTCCCTGCTGTAAGATTTTGTACTTCGATAACCACTCTTTCTCCTGAATTCCATTGTTTGTTCATTCTACTGTAACCTACTTTACCACTACAATTTGTTTCCATTAGTAAATTACGAGTTTTGGTATGTTTCTGTTTTAAACTTGGTTAACTTTCGACTGATTGAATTGGTCTCATAGCGAATTTTATACATTCATCTCTATATACTATATAAAAATAATAAGTTGCGTCGAATTACTTCTTTAAGCCAGCAATCAGAAACCTGTGTATGGTTTTTTCCAGGAATATTACGTGTATACAAGGCAGTATAATACATTATAAGTTAAATAGTTTTGTTTTTGAAGTGGAAAACGTCCCAGTTATAACAAATACTCTCATGACTTTAAATAACTTGTATAATTTTATAAATTATTTGCTTGTGTACAGTTTATACCTACTATTTTTTATGTGAAAGAAGTTTTCTTTCAAGTATCACATTTATCACGGGTGTTACCAGGCAAATATCTACGCCTTCCCGTAAAGCGTAGTTATCTACCTTATAATGCCATTTTGAGTTGCAAGAACTGATTTACTGATTCTTGAAAAAAAAACAAGTTACTACATGGACATCGTGAGCCACTGTTGATCAGACAGTATAAGCTCCTTGCACCATGCACTCTTATTCCTATACTTACACATTGAAAATTGAAACCGAAAAAACTAATACAATGCAAGTTCGTAGTGCGAAGTGGAAGTAATAATTATTTATAAACACCATTATAGTAGTGAATATACCACATAATTTATGACGAGGTCAGGCACAGAAATAACGACTACGATAATACCTGCAAGCCAATGTAATACTGACTATAGTTCTCTCTTTCTCTCTTGTTCGCATTGTAGCCGTAGTGCGGAGAACTTTTCGGTTCTCGAATCATCTCTCAAATGTGTGTATAAATAATAAATTTAGCTTATATATAACATGTAACTAATCGTGTCGGTAATTTTGGTAGACAATTTTTGTTATTTACGAAAACGCATATAGATATTACATATATTGTGTGTGAATGGTGATTTGTGGCTAACTACATGTGAATACTAAAATAGTAACTGATTGAATGTGGAAAAAGAATTTTGTACCATTTTTTCATTTATTCAACGTTTTATATTACAAGGTGTACCTACTTGTATTTAATTTTTACCTTTTGATTTTGACCCTGTAGCCCGAACTGATGAATGCACCTTACATGCAATTTTAATCAATACAATTTACTTACTATTGTTTATACTTTTGGAAAATTCAAAAATAATTTGGAGTGGCAGCGCCTCTCTAACTGCGTAAAATAATTACTAATTGATACAATGCAAAAAAAAAGTTGATGGACGAAATACCTTACGTATGAATCAAGTGAAAATTAGCTTGAGAAACAAATTATCATGTAGGCAAATTGAAGAATAAACGAGAATAATTATGCAACCATTCCAACTTCCAACCGCAATTTCTTTAAACTTTATTTCATAGTCTGTCATAGTTCATTGGGTTTCAAAAAAATTAATGATTTGGTTACAGATGTATGCATGCTTGCACAATTTAATGACATTCGAAAAATAATTTAACTCAGCGGTGTACTCTACTATAGTGACTCTCCTGCTAGGAGAGTGACAGTTACAGTGATGGCTAACGTGTGACATTTATTGGTCTTAAAATCCAAGTAGAAGATTGAGGATAAAAGAATAAAAATTATAGGACATGTATATTCTACTTATAAATAAGCAGATTCGTTATACATACACGTATATACAATACATTAAATACCGGTTGCAGCTTTTGGCAAGAATGGCAAAGTGGCAACGAGAACGAAAATAAAATATGTATCCGGTACAGTTACAGGAATAAAGTACAAAGAACTATCTGCGCTTCCGTAATTACTTATATACATGCGTAAAAATAAACAAAAGTAATCACAAAAACGTCCTAAGCATGAAATAACGGTTTTTTACATACTAGTTGCGTAAAAAATCAAGTGTAGATTGAGAAAGCCCCGTGTAGACGTGTAGATCTTCCTGGTGATGCTATTCTCCTTAACCAGCTCTTAATAACTTAACGCGAAGACCAGCTTTGCTTTATACCAGCGTAGACCGCTTTACACGGCTAAAAGAGTGCGTTTCGTGACAGGTACTTACAAGATAACAAGATAAATAATTTGTTGTAATACATTGATCCAAGAATCTCCAATATTTAATTTGCTGACGCTGCTGGAGCAGGTTCTTCCGGTTTTAATTTGCTATCATTATTTGTAATCGTATCATTCGGGTCTCGTATTTCGGAAGAATCGTCATCGGCATCTGACCCAAGCATATGGATCCGACCTAGCTCCTGTGTAGCCCACAAGTACACATCGACAGTTTTTTCAGTACAGTCGGCAATAAATCGCAAAAAGGGCTGAACTACTCCCTTGTTGGCTGCATCCAAATGGCTGTAGTATAATTGACGATCTTGTTTCCGTATGATAACGGGAGGGTAGCCTGCTTGCATCAAAACCCAGTTCATGAGAAGACGACTGGTGCGGCCATTCCCATCTGTGAAGGGATGTATGTACACTAGCTTATAATGTGCAAGCGCCGCGTAGTGTATTGGATGAAGTTGAAGCGCTTCCTCCGAGTTAAGCCATTGGATTAGTTGCGAAATATTTTCTGGAATTTTAGCTGGTGATGGGGGAATGTGAGATCCAACGTATACTTGTGTCTGACGGAATCTGCCTGCGTTTGACGGATCCACGTATCCCATCAGGTGCTTGTGAATGTTAAGAATGTCGTCCGCGGTAATTTGACCAATGCGATTAACTAGACTAGAATTAATGAATTTCATGGCGGCATCCAATCCCAATATTTCGTTATGCTCCATTATACTTTTTCCTCCCACGGCTAATCGGGTTTCCAAAATCATCCTAGTCTCGGATAACGTCATAGTGTTCCCCTCTATTCCAGCTGTGTGGTACAAATGCTGGAAATAGGCTTCTTTTTTCACTCGCTTCAATGCGTTGCTTGATTCGGGCATTTGAATCAAAATATCTCGTTTCTCCTCGATTCTCTTAAGGCGACGTTCGTCAAGTTCCTCTACTACCGGCGACGTTCTTTTTCGATTAGTTAAAGCTTTTGTGTTGCCAGGTGAGTAGGTTAGCGCTTGCAGGTACAACTGATCCGCCATCAGATAATCTTGTCGAGATGTTTCAAAGAACTCTCCATAATTTATCAGAATATCAGGGTGGCGGGGACAGAGAGCCATGGCATGCTGGAATAATTTTTGTGCTTTACTCAGTTTTCCCATTTCTTTCATTTCCCGTGCCACATTAATGGCAGAGATCGCCTCCAATTCAGACCCTGCAAGAAAATAAAAACACAATGCACCAAAGGCATCAAAAACTGTCCAGCTAAGCACGAAAACATATAATCAGAAATGTATAAAATGTCAGATATCTGGGTCATATCGGTCTTCTCCAATTTTCACGGCATTTGAATTTATGCAGTTACAAAATAATTGTTGCAACAATTGCTGGCCTTCCATTACCACTTAAGAAAAAACTGTTTAACTATACGGCCGGTCGAACTAAAAAACGAAAGACTATTAGCAGAAGTAGTACCTAGAGGATTATCTGTATCACATTCAGCATCTGGATCAATCCGAACACCCAGGCCGCTTCCCAATTCCACAAAGAAA
This sequence comes from Disparrhopalites patrizii, assembly GCA_034698585.1. Taxonomy (NCBI): domain Eukaryota; kingdom Metazoa; phylum Arthropoda; class Collembola; order Symphypleona; family Sminthuridae; genus Disparrhopalites; species Disparrhopalites patrizii. The sequence continues at coordinate 71,894 of JAQGBT010000014.1, forward strand.
TCATTGGTATCCGCAATGGGTATGTGCTCGACAAGAGGGTGGAAAGTTTTTTGCCGGGCTTGTTTTTCCTTCTGGCTCTGCAGAAATCCCACAAAAAGGGCACAGAGCACCCCCAGGAGGAAAACCGTAGTCAAAAGAAAGGCATTCATTTTCTTTCGCGAAATTTTAACAAATTCATCCGGGCATCGTATGCTTGCCGTTCTTGTACGTCTCACAACACCATTAGTTCGTTCTGGATTATTAATTGTCTTAGAAGAAATTTGAAACTCATCATAAATTAATTCCGATACTTTCTCCACAGTTGCCTCTTTTGAGAACCAACTAACCATTTTAAAATACCACATATCACTTTCACACTACACCAGAGATACTAACAAATATCGCAGTCTTTACAAGGTTGAAATTTCAATTTACAATTAAAATTTAGAAAACAACTGCGTGACACTGAAACCAATGTAGTGAAAATTTTGTTGTATAATGAATCTCTGGTATACAATAATTTGCAGTTCTACGTCCACAAAGACACCCACTACTATCACCTCCTTTTAGGAAACAAATACACTTTGTAGGATGCATTTAGATTAGAGTTGAACACTGTGAAAATAAAAACAATGTTATTAAAATATGATCCAACCCAAAAAATGGCAAAAAGTATGCATAAATAATAAACAATTAAACAAGCATTCAAGAGTAATCAAAGTTTACCTGATTATGCTGAAATAAATCAACTCCTCTCCCCTAAACAATCAACATTGCATTTTTTTTGAGAAACCGCTGAATCGCAGGCTCTCCGTAAAGATAAGATAGGAAGACCAGACGATTTTATGACCCCCAAATGTTCCTGCAAATGTCAAATCAACAATACATTATTTTGTTCCGTCTGTGTAAATCACGAAGATCAGATCGTCCATATCAGTTAACTCAATGCAATCAGTAAACCAATGCACGTTATCCCAAGCAAATTGATAAATTCCTTTTAGAGTAAATAAAGGGAGCAAGTCCTTTCAGCAATCCCAAGTTGGTGTAAAAGCAGTGAAGAAAACTTGGAAACGGCTTAGAACTTTACTTAATAAACTTTAAAGAGCCCCAACCTTTCGTAGATGTTGAACAAAATGAATAACGTAAACTTTTTAGAACAAACCTCAATTGATCACATATGGTCCAAGTCCAAAATGTTTCCTTCCCCCTAATTACAAAATTGCATTGAATAAATCAATTTTTTGCCTTAAATAGAACTACTTTTGGATCACTTGAGAAAACGCTGAATCCTGTAAGAGTACAAACGTTAAGAAGCAAAATGAGCTTCTCCTTCCGTATTCAGTTCCTTAATGTGGTTTGGCTTGGTTTGATTGATTTGAAATGCTTTTTAACGTGACGTCTGGTAGAAATTCCTTTTAGAACACGTAAAAATTATGTATACGACTAGTATTTAACTAATTTTTGCAAGAACTAAATTCCTCAAGTACTTTTTGTACAGTTTTAGCAAGTAATACTGATGTGAATATGCACTTACATGACAGATTTTTTTACCCATAAAAATTCCAATGAAATCATGAGCAGAACAGTACGTAGTGTACTAACTGTACTTCAAGGGGACATTCAAATATTCTGTCCAATGAAAGTTCCCTTCAAATATCCTTTCAGTTCAAACGGCTACAAAAATGGCAAAACCCTTACTTCAGCACATTTTTTTGATTCAACAATAGGATGAACGACCCTAAAGATAGAAATGAACCCCTCAGTATTAGTGGCCCCAATATTCCCAAAGGTACGTGTAGGTAATAATAATCAGTAATTTAGTAACGCCATGAATTTTTAGAAATTCTGGGAATTTCAGCTTAATTACAACATTCAAGCCCGGAATTCTCTCTTTTAAGTACAATTTTGTACCTTTGCTGGCAGCCCGTAGAATTTATCAATTAATAAAATATTTTTAGTATACATCTGACATTTGTTGTAAACGATTGCACGCAATAAATGTTAGAACAAAAGGCCCTTCACTGAGCTAAAATTTGGTTCAATTCCATTAATTTGGTATGCTTTTGGGGAATTTTCCAAAACATATGCAAGCAATATACGTCAAATGAACATTCTAATTCAATTTTCAATTTAAACTTTAAAAACAAAAATTTGCCAGCATGTTCAAATAGCCCTTTGGGCCCAAAACGTCACCATTTGGCTTATACCTAAATCTGTGTCAAGACATGTCCGGAAATCTCGTAACGCTTTACGCCTCGTCACACTCTACTGCGGCCGAGTCACTCGAGCGCTTATTTAACGTTTGCAGGAATAAAAATCTCATTTTCTTTGAGATTTTTTTTTCTCATCCCATTCTAATATGTACTAAACTAGTAAAATGTTCTCTGACAACTGTACTTCTTAATTTTAGTCTTGATTTAGAGCACGGATTGCTCAACAACGATAACAAATGATAATTGGCTAATCAAGCTCGATGGGCGGCGAACGTACCTATAGATTTTGCTGAGAAGCGTTCGCATAACGTGATATGTGAACGTTTTCCTTGGAGCTTCTCCCTGCATATTCTGTGGCCTGGGGAATCCCAATAATTGACTCACACGTTGAAGGACGCAAAGGGATGAAAGGGAAAAGGCGCAAATTTTGAATCCAAAGCATGTTTCCTTCCGCGTGCGACAATTCCAGTTTTTCATCTGTTTCGCTAACAATCTTAAAATAAATACTAATTAATATTTTTCCGCGAGTCGTAATTAAATAAAATCATAATGTGCTCCTCGTTTATTTTAAGTTCTCATAATTGCCCAATTATAATAGTTTTTAGTTAATTTCTTCTGGATTAAGCATTAATTCGGGGTATTTTCAAACAATAGGTTAATTGTAGTTGGCTAATTTTTGGTTATAAAGAATCATACTTGACCCTGAAGTGTGTTTCAGTTTTAAGGCGGTCGAAACCCTGTTTGTGGCTGATTGGATAATAAAGTTTCGGTAAGGTTTCGTAGACTCCAATTTTATTTTGAAGGAAAAAATATGAGTTTTTTAATGGTATTAATGCATGTAGTTCAAGTCTCCAGTGGGTAAAGGAAATGATTGACGTGCATTTAATTTATCTTGCAGCCGGAAATAATTGAAGGCGATCACGGAAGACAAAAACGAATTGACAAAGCACACACGTTGAAAAACCATGGGAGAAGTTCAAGTTGATTTGGTGACCAGTACCCCGGAGCCGAAGAAAAAGAAGAAGGAAAATAACATGACATCAGATACTCCAGACGTAACTACAGAAATCGAAACCGTAGATCTTGTGCAACAATGTAGTAGTACAGTGGAGGGCCCGAAAAATAAAAAAGAGAGGCAAAAAAGAGGTAAACGGAAGAATAAGAATAAAGCGAAGAAAATTGGAGGGGCATCACTTGGAATCGACATTGGTGGATTCACGGTCATTGGCGATGCTGATCAGTTTAAAAAAGCTCCGGTAAGATCATTTATTATGGTGATACACTTTTAATTTGTCTAAACTGTAAATGCTGACAAATTTGCTATGCCTCGTTGGTATTACAACCGTTTAGGTAGCCAGGGTTCTTCCAGAATGGTTGCTGAATCCGTCGGTGGTGTCCTGTAACTTAAAGGATACCAATGCTCCTGTAGAAAACTTTGGTTTAGACGCAGATTTAGTGAAATTGTTAAACAAAAATGTTATTCCATATTTTTTCCCAGGTAAGCGTACCAGCAAATTTTATGGGAAAATATTGCTTTACATGTTTTTCGACTGCTATTCTCGAATCCAATTTCAATAACCATTGATTGTCATGATTTGTAATGAATTCACAGTCCAGCAACAGGTTTTACCTTGGATTTTGGAACATCATTTGCCCAAATTATTTCGTCCATCAGATATTTGCGTTTCAGCTCCTACTGGAAGCGGGAAGACGTTAGCTTACGCCCTGCCAATAATTCAGGTTTCTTGAATTTTAAAGTACTTCAAATGCGATGTATGTAATGTGTACTTACTTGTTCTAGTTTGTTTACGGCTTTAATTTTTTGACATAATTATTTATAACTCATTATAATTATAATTATTAAGGTCAATGTTACTGATTACTGATGGTATATTCCAATAGATTTTAAAATCGTCCATGTGCTCTTCTGTGCGTGCAATTATCGTTTTACCGACGGAAGTTTTAGCGTCTCAAGTGTTTCAAGTTTTTCAAACTTACTGTAAGGGCACAGATATAAAGTCGTTTTTGATGACAAACAGGACCACGATGTCGTCCGAATCAAGACGCTTAATCACATTTGGTATGTTAATTAAATTGCAATTGACGGGTAAAATAACTATGCTTAAAATTCTTACGGCAATGCTTACAGCAATAATGGATTTGTTTACTGTTTGGTAGATAACGAAGGAACGCCTAAATGTTTTTATGATGTAATCATTGCGACCCCCGGAAGATTAATAGATCATATGGAGCAAACAGATGGATTTAATATTAATAATCTACGGTTTCTGGTTGTTGATGAGGCTGATCGAACCTTGGATGATCAAGAAGGAGATTGGTTGCACCGTCTGGAAATAAAGTTTTGGTCCAATTACAAAACAGGTACGCAAACTTTTCGGATTTTTTGCGTAAAGTTTTGTAATCAGAGTATGAATGTGGATACCATATATTTCCTACAGGCGTTGCCCAACCATGGAAATCCTTACCATTGAATGTGAAGACAATGTCCTTTCATATGCTTGCCTTTCAAAAGCTTTTATTTTCTGCAACCTTGAGCCAGAACCCGGAAACCTTGGAGAAGTTACATTTGTTTCAACCTAAATTGTTTACATCAATTGTGGACAAAAGCATGGGAGCTCCCAATTCTGAGCAGGCACAATCGAATGAAAGCACTCCTGCAATATCAGATTCATTCATCGGAAAGTTTACCACTCCAAAGGAATTAAAAGAATCATTTGTCTTGTGTCAAAAAGAAACCAAGCCATTAATATTGACTTACCTTATAAAAAAACATCAATGGAAGCGTGTGTTATGTTTTGCTAATACAAATGAGTCCACACATCGACTGTGTATGCTCCTAAATTACATGGGTGATCTACAAGTTAGGGAAATTACTTCCAAATGGAGTGCTCGTGCTCGGGAGCTGGTGATTAAGAAGTTTATAGATGGAGGTATCGATATGTAAGTGGACCGCAATTTTTCACCTTAAAAAACTGCGCTTTTATATTTTATTTTCAAACACGGAATTTTCTTATGTGTACTAAGATTATAGTCTGTAATATGATTAATACGCATTATTTACGTAGTGCATAATATCTATGATATGTAGTTCCATAATTAAATCGTTTTTATTACCGAATAGATTGGTCACTTCGGATCAGTTAGCCCGAGGTGTTGACATTTCGCTGGTGGATTATGTTGTTTCTTACGATGTTCCTGGATATACAAAGACTTACATTCATCGGATAGGAAGGACGGCCAGAGCAGGGAGAGAAGGGCATGCTATTTCTTTGGTTACTAATGAGCAGGTAAAATACGAATGGCATTTTTGACGGACTTAAATGACACAACACACCTACCTACAGTAAGTGCATATTCTGCGATTACATTATTATCAATATTTCCACTTTTCTAGATGGGAACATTTAAAAGAACTATTAAAAGCGCCGGCAAACCTTTAGTGGAAAAACTGAATGTAAAGAATTCGGATCTTCGACCATACGAAGAGAAGTTTAAGCAAGCTTTAGTACAGCTTAAAACAAAAGTAGAGGTAAGCTAGCATACTCCCGGAATAATTGCCATTGCTAAAAAATGGTTTCTAAATTGCTCACTATATTTTTTATTTTTTGTTGATTACCATAGGAAGAGGATGCTAGCAGCAAAAATAATCGTCATAAACGCAAATTACCATCTACTACGCCCGGTGTACCGAATGAAGTGGTAGAGAATACCGCTGTTCCAGAGAAGGATACTGCAGCGACCGTTGAAAGCACAGAAGAGCCTGAGAAACCCAAGAAAAAGAAGAAAAAAAGCAACATAACGGCTGAGTAATTATTTTTCGGAAATTGCGATTGTTGTTATTTGATAATAGGACGTGCTGAATAAAAAAAGTACTTTTTTTACAATCATAATATTATAAATTTTTGCACCTCCGATTTCCCAGAATGTAATGCGGCGTACTTGGTACGTTTACATGTATTTGGTTATTGATCATAACGAATTAAAAAAGCTTTCTGTGCACCGACACAATTTTAGTGGCTATCTGTCACATAACCAGCGTGATCATTTCTATACTTTATCAGACCTAACCAAATATCCAAAATCCTTTAAATGTAATTATAAAATAGTCTTGCCAAAATAGCCAGTAAATACTCTACGAACATATTTGATGTGAAATGTGAACTCCGTCATTAAAGAAAGTAAAACTGAACATTCAAATGCATAAAGGTACGGATATAAAGGTGTACATTATGTATTTACGAAAAATCGGAAATTATTGCATACTGAATCCTGCATCTGATGCTGGTAATATCCAATAAAATGTACTACGGCATAAAACATTGACTGAGGTAAGCTGTACATGCGGGTACAGTGGAATAACATCCCTCGTTATAACAGTAGTCTGCCTATAATGTCGTTGCTATAATATCTATACTAATCGTGTTCGTTATTACAGCATTTCTGTTATAAAGCAAAACTTTCCGCTCCCGTGGATGCTGTTATGGAGAGACTCCTCTTTACATTTATAAGCTTTTGCACCTGATAAATTATTTTCTCCCTTTTAACAACTACCTAATTATAATGATCATCCGATACTAATACACTCAGGTACTAATATATGTACATACGTGTGTTTGATTTCAAGCACGTCAAAAAATACAAATTAATGTGCTTAGTGCTTACTATTTAAATACTGCACACAAGAAGTAATACTGCAACAAGTAGCCACAAGGAACTATGCTCATATTCATATTATGTGCGAATAAAATCACTGAATAAAACTAAAATGCAACACATATACACTACCCACTACACATGGACATGTGCTTGGATTCAGCCCAGTGACCCAGTGATAAAGTATAGCGATGCCTAATTCATGTACATATTGTTTGCTTTGCCTTTGCCTCCAGGTCCAGAGTGGTTTTTTTTTACCTCTTCATACATTCGCTTTTGCACTGCTTGCAAGCACATGTGTCCATATGTGTGGAGTATAGCGCAAGAAGGGTTAAAAATATGAAATTACTCAAAACGATATGGGTAAATTCAATCAAACTCTTAATAGTTCTTTTTCTAACAACAACTTAATAATAAAGTAGCAAAGAAATGGAGTGTAAGTTAATTAAGAACTGAGAAATTTAACTGAAATGATTGGAAGCCGTTTGCATGTGCGCATGGAAGTTTGGGTTAGCTTGTTGGAAAAAGTATTCACTGGCAGCTCGGGTCTCCCTTCAAGTCGTACTAATCTTTCGCCTTTTACTAAAGATTACCGTGGAGGGGGGCACATTATGAGTATGTAAGATTTTTTGGAACGACTTACCTTTTGGTGAGTCGACTAATAAATATAAAAGTGAGAATATCCTTCCATCAAAAAGCTCAGTGTTGAGTGCTGGCATGATGCAGTACTTCCAACGGGATATTGTGGGCCAAGTTGGAATGTCCATACATTTATTCTGCCTGTATAGAAATCCCAATGCATTGCAACGGGAACTTCATGCAGTGAGTCTTTTGCATGTCCAGATGATTTTGTATCTTTATGTAAAGGCTCAAAAAACTGTTTTCCTTGGAAAATTATTTAGTTTCTTCAAATAAGTTTTTTTTTTGTGAATACTTACCATGTAAACATCTATTCAGTATTGTTTTTGGACTTCCAGGCGTTTCTGCTCAATTTTTGATTTAACAATACGGATAAATGAAGGGGCATCACAAGTACTTTCATATTTAGTTGTACCGCAAAAACTACGCCTCATTTATATGGGATTAATGCATATGACTTTTTCTTGGCTAAAAATAATTCTGTAAAATACGAAAATGGAATGGAAAAATCCATTCCAGCTGGCGATAATTCTGTTTTTTAAAAGAATTATTCGAGAGAGAAATAGGAAGACAAAATTTTAGTTTGTATATTATTTATTCAGTGTAAAAGAAAATTAGTTAACTACCGTTGTTACTGTGTATTTTCGAAATTTTGTAAACAAATTCTCTATATGTACTTACCAATAAGAAAGAATAAAGGGGGAAATGTATAACGAAAAGCAAATTGTGCACTGTGATTTGCATGTGAAATGTCTTCACAATTATTTATACAATTTCCACGTGTTTTTGATGGACGCTATTATATTCGTTTTAAAATTATATTATTATCTATTCTATTTGATCAAATTTCGCATTGCTCCGCATTGTTTCATTATGAATTACCAAAGATGAGTTTTGAGCAGATAAAGTTGAGAAATCTAGCAATAACTAGATAATTGCGACTCAAGATTGGCTTTAAAATGTCAATATTCACCAGAAAGATTCAACAAAGACTTATGACTTATGACCCTCTCGAAGCCACATTCCGAAGGAAAAGTGCATTGCTCCAATTTCTCCTCAATTTCCTTAAACAAAGTGCTTTCCCACTAAAAGCGTTTTTTACTTAATCCTGCAAATAAAGAGAAATCTGCGAGATCCGTCGCGTGAATGTAAACTCATTAGGCTGGAGCAAATTATTTGAGGAAATTAAATTTCTTTTAGTCAAATATTGCCCTTCCATCATACACCTGTAACCTACATAAGGTCCAATGTCCACGATTTTGTAAAATACCGTTCCCCATCAAATTGTCTCATAAAAAGGCATAACGAATGATTCACTGTCAATGAAATTGTCTTCTACTACTACTATGTATTTCGAATAAAAAAAAATTAAGTCAATCTCCTTCCTCAATTTCTCCTCTGCATGGGAACGAGTGGCAAAGCCCCCAAAAAAAAGTGTTAGTCCACTCGACGATTGACAATATTTATGACCAAAAAATATTATACACGCACACATAGACACACATTTTGGTGAATGAGATCTTCTGGGCTGCCACTTTCACCTTTTTCATATATCCACAAAAGATTGACTTAAAAAAATGAACTGTTCTTCCCCTGATAGCCTATAGGCTGAGACAATATTATGATCTTCATAGGGAAGATGAGAATATAATGCGGATTAGAACCGGTTTTAATCAAATTCATAAAGTGGTATGGTCAGTCCTACACCACACCACAGATAAAACAAAAAATATCCTGTTTTTCCCCTCTCTCATGTTACTGTGTTATTATTATTTTTTTTTTGCCCATGATTTTCATTATCCCCTAAAATGATACAAGCTTGCCCCTGAAAACGTTTTGAGTATGTACAAAAATGCCTACGAAGACAAAAGATGATGCACCGAAGGGAAACCCCTTCTTATTTTACATCCATAAAGGGTGTAAATTGGCAGTCTTTTATATGTATGTTAAACTAAACTACGATCGTAGCCCTGTGATGAGGAAACCTCTGATTTTTTCCTCTTGTTGCTCATTCAACCCTTTTTTCAACGCAGCCACAAGCGCCCCACCAAAAAAAAAACTTTGAAAAGTATGTTATTTCGGTCAAAGGAATCACGAAGGAACAGGTATTAAGAAGCTTCCTTGAAGTAATGAAAGTGACAGAAGGCCATAAATGTTCGCCCAAACGCCAACAATTGTACGAAGAAGTCTCTCGGAGCGATACACGGCAGGATTTTCTGGGGGGAAAGTCGTATTGTAATACAAAATGAAGCTTCACATTATTTCTTGACCATCTGAAGGTAGACGAAGGAGCCTCCTTTTTTTCAATATATGAAATGACCCATTTCCACGGGGATATATGAGAACTTTTATATATACGTTGATAATCTCAAGTATGCACATGGGAAAGGGCATATCGTATTTACACGATCAAGTTCATTGAGATGTAGGCGAAAGGGCTAATGGTACAATGAGAGGAAGTGGAGGAAGCAGAAAAAAAGTCACATATGAGAGAAATTTTTTTTTTTATTCAATCAAAAAAAAAAAAAGGTTCAAAACAACAATGTGCGAAGGAAATTGCATTTACAAGTGCTTACACAAAAACATACTCTCCATTCTTGCCCTTCCACTATTCCTGTTTACTTTTGACATTTAAAGACGCTGCAAAAGTCATTTCACTTTCAATCTCAACTTCAAGTCGAGTGCTTCAACTTGAGCTGGGCTTTCACAAGCCAGCTTTGGTGTAACTTTTATTTTCCTTTGCTCTCCATAGGATTTGTGCTTTCCCAATCATTAAGAAGTTCATTGGGTGAAATACCTTTATTATTACGACTATGGCAATAAAAACTTTTCTCCTACTTTTATTTGTGACCGTGTGGGTCGACCCCAGCTGGCAGTGTACTAATCCTAGAGGTATTTTCAAATATTTATTGCTACTTTTGAAATTAATTATTTGTATTTGTGGCTAAATCTGTATCTGTATACGTGCTTGGCTTAATTATCCGTCTTTTCCAAGATCCAATTTCAGAAGAGTGCCTGACGAGTCAGAGGAAATACATTTAATATAGTTGTCACCAGCACGTATCGGGAACGTTACTTTGCCAGACCAAATTGATAAAATTCGGATAAAATGGAAAAATTTGCAAAATTTTTATTTTTGTAGGAAATTTTAATAAAACCAAAAACGCTATGAAAAATTCATAAAATATTTGATGTGAATTGTGTTTATTTCTCAGACATTTTGTGACATTTTCTCGAATCGGCACTCGTTTTGACTGCCCTAAAATTCAATTAAGCATCATTGCTCTGATTTTTGCTTAAAGGAAATATTTTTTCCTCAATTTGCAAAATCGACGTTTCTGCAATGAATTTTGATAAATATCCATCTTTAGTGAAAAATTTCACAATTTTGTTAAGAATTATGAAAAATTAGGTTTTCCATACTGAAACATTTTTAATTCAGATTTGCAGTGGTACGGATTTACAGTGTTAATGAAACGGCCTTAGTGTCAAAATAAATGTGAATGAATAAATGTTAATAAATAAATGTTGATGGGTTAATGTCAAAATAAATATGTTTCTGTCCTTTCAGATGCACGCTGCCGAGGGGAAGTGAACACTGCCAGACCCACAACGATCCAAACCGTCCCAAATTCCGAAGATGAATCAGCTCGAGGCATAAATTACCTCTCTGGAACCGTCCCCCCAGGCGCCAAGCCCTGGTCCATCTTCCGGATTTTCCCCACGTGGCTCCTGAAGCCCAAACGGGGAGACAATCAGGATAAGTACGGGGCTGCCGGAAATACAAACACCCACAATTATGACCAATATCAAGCCCTAGCAGCCTCCCGGCCCGTGACAAGCCCAACACCTTCCGAAAAGAATCCCATTTCACAAGCCACCACTTCCCGCAAGACCTCCACTTCCTCCGCAACAAAGGCCAGGGCGGATTCGAATAGCAAAAATTCGGACAAGAACAAGAAAAAGAAGAAGAAGTCCGCTACCTCCGCCAGTGATGAAGATAGTGAGGAAGAGGAGGATGAGGAGGATGAGGAGGAAGAGGAAGAAGAGGAGGAGGAAGAGGCAGAGGTCAATGACAGCCCAAATCAAGGTCAAGAACGGACATTTGATGATCCGGACAACAAATACGAGGCCTACGCCGCCTATTATGGCCTTCCCTATAAGGGGGCTAGCCGGGAGCCCGCAAGGAGGAAGGGTGGTAAGAATCCGCCCCGGGCAAAAACGGACAAGAAGAATAAGAATCGGAGTAAAGGGGCAAGTCCAGGTCCTTTCGCCTTCAATCCCTACGAAATCGGGACTCCAGTAGCTGCCGCCAAATCCTGTGAAGAGGAAAATGATTCAAATCCATGTGGATCCACCACTTATTATGACAGCACCGGCCAGGGCTTCCTCCTACCCGCCTCCCCCGCCGAGGACGAAATCCCGAATCAGACACCAGCTCCAGCTCCGAAACGGAAGAAGAGTCCCAAGCGAAGGACGAGTCAAAAGAAGAAGAAGAAGAACAATCAAAAAAATTCTCCAGGGTATAAAATCCGGGGGAGGAAGAAGAACAAGAGGAGGCCTTCCAAGACGGAATTATTCCCGGAAGAGAAGAAGCAGAAGAAGACGGTCAAGAGGGCTCCTTCCACCCCATGGAAATGGCAGCCACTCACGGATGAGGAGGGAGAGCCTTACCTTTGGCAGGAAGATCAGCCCTTCATTCGGGTTGTGAAAGTTCCCAAGCCACCACAAGCTGTAAGGCCTCCTGGAGGACCACCAGCTTTCCCTCCAAATAACTTTGTCCGGCATCCACCACCTCCAACACGAAAATCCCGACCATAATTTTGTCTAACTCATTCTGTCATATTTCTCCCCAATATAATTTATTCCCTTTCATATTTATTATGCTCATCACCGTCAGGTTAGTTAGTTGTTATAATTATTTAAAATTAGTATTTAGGTATTATTTATGCCAAATCAAGTCATGTCCAACGAATAATAATACATAGAAAGATGCAGCCAGTAAACAAGAAAAAAGCCTCCTCCAAGACAGTTATTCTTCCGTCACCAAATAGAATAGAAATAATGTAGCTGTCAACTCATTTTGTTACATTTGCATCGTAGTATTGGTGTATCAATTTAACATCATGTTATACAGTATTTATTTCTGCCAATAAAGAACAATTAAATTAAACCCGCATATTTTGCAACAAGTTCATGCAATTCTTTTCATTTATACCCTTTCACAGATGCATATGCGCATATTTTTCCTGTCGGTTTTTGCATCACATATACCTAGATACATACGTGGTCGGAAAGGAAATCAGCTGGTATAATTTTTGGGGGACCAGTAATCCTTTTTTGTTTAATTATTCTATGAAATCTGATAGTTGGTTGAATGAACCAACATAAAATTAACGGGAGTGTTCAGTAATATTCTTTTTCTCACAGTATAATTATAATTATGTATATTATCAAGTCCTAATTACAGTTTAGTCCCAATCGTCGTATTCGCACTCAGTCAAGAATCAGATAAAGCTCTTGACAGCCAAAATGCCCAAAAGTATGACAGAGAAGGAACTTCTAAAAATCCCTGAAAACGCACCAGACTTGACCGTCTTCAAGCGGCATTGCGACACCGAGCTCAGGACAACTCTTTCTTCCCAACTTGCAAAGAATTTCCATGTAAAGGGAAGCGTTTTCTAAACAATAATCAACAATAGGTCATATATACGTAGAAACAATTTAGTAGCGAAAGTAATTGTAGGAAAGTGCCAACAAATTTTGGCACTGTCGAGCCAAAAATTTTCAGAACCGGTTTAGGATGATGAGAAGCGGTTTGAAGTTGTATTTATGAAAATAAAGTGTTTGTATGCAATGCTTACGTCCAAGAATTTAAATGAAAGAAATGCCCGTTCGGACATGTAGTAGGTGGTCCAAGGCCGTCCTGGATTACCCGCGGACTTGTTCACCTCAGGATACAGATAAGGGATTAGCGTTAAATTTCCAGTGCTGTGGTCTTCCTCACCGAGGTCAGCGCTTTCTTCGAACATCAAATTATCGAAGGGCTTACCTACCAAAATAATTGCATAATTGTGTATTTGAATATTAGACAAAAAATATTCCGTTCAGTCGTTTTATAACAGTTATACATACTATACATATGTACATATGTGTATTGTTATTCATTGCAAATGCGAAATGTAACCTACCAACGCAAGCCACAATCTCTAGTACGATAGGAGCGTCCACAGGAATCTCAATCTCTCGATTGTTGAGACATAACTCGTGGTTAAGAGAAATGGTAATCTGCTCATTCGTACCTGTACGTGTAGGCAATCACCAAGGGAAATAATAACCCCCGTAAGTTAAGGAAGTATTAATTAATTTTTGTTACTGGTTCAATTTTTTACACTGTAATCAATAATGTTCCTTTCAAGAGTGTCTTAACTATAAACTTACATGCTTCGCCTATATCAACCCTGGATGCGATACGATCCAACGACTTCGGGATTTCTCCAGGCGTAAACAGCAACAATGGCGCTAACAAGGGAACCAACGCTGAAGCTGGAGCAATCATATTTTTATCAGTGGATATTAAAAACGCACGGATGTTTTCTGCAATTGAATTGCATGTGAAATTTATGAAATGAAATAAACAAAGTATTGATTGATGTGTGAAAAATACGTGAGGGAGCACAGGAGCAGTTTATATATTTTTGAAGCAATTCTTTTTACTTTCACTGACTTTGTGGGAAAAAAGTCTGCTTCTTGCTATTTATACCGTTCTTCCTCTTTTTGGGGCAAATCTCACCCATTTCGTCTGTCCAAGAGACTGATAACTTTCCAAATTCGGGTAAATTCCTACACATTTTTTCCTTGTTTACTTTTCCGTGAGGGATAGATGATATGTATTACAAATACATGCATATTTGATACAAATTTGTATGTACATATATGTACCCTATATAAAGTACATGTAACGATGCCCTATGTCTGCGTGATTGTGATTACATACGTTTACAAATCGGCTGGTCCTGAGTCTATCATTTTTCCGGGTCTTTCATCATTATTTTAATGCTCAAACACATGATTTGGTCATTATGACTTCTCATTATATTGATTTCATTATGACATTGATCTTACACATCATAATAGTTCTGGACTAACAATCCGCTTGGTGCAATAATAAAACCTTCATAAGAGACACTTTTATACTTATAATTGTTCCATATACATAACAAGTTTTTTTTTAAACCCCAGATTAACTGACACTTTAACCAACATGGCAGCATCAGCCAATTTCTTCTGATAATGCTGGTCTGGAATCGCAAATGATTGTAATAGAACCGGGAAAATGACATGCCCTTTGATCAAGCTATGTACAGTGTGTGATTACAATGTTTACGTTGACTTTAATTTGGTTAGTCTAAATCTTTTTGGATACAATTTATGTAAATGAATTCATTATTAAGCAATATTAAATGGAATCTTTATTTCAGATCAGATTAACACCTATTCGAATTTTTATTATAAAAAATTAAATGTAATATGTTTAATTCATTTTAATTTTAGCCAATGTTTCAGTTCGTGTTAGAATCTTCGGAAAATGATATGGATGCAAAAAGTCACATGTGTGCAAGAAAAATGTTATTGCGTCTATCTTCCGGACATTGGATGGAAGTTAAACGAATAGTACGTCTTCATTGGAGTTTCTTCTCCAGATTTGGAAGTGCAGGAGCCGGGAGCGTTGCTTTTGACGCCTTCAATAAAGCACTGGCTACTTGATCTAAACAATTGGCTATCTCTAAGGCTTGCGAAGAAATCAATGCCATACCAAAGTTGTACCTACAAAATATGAATGATAAAAAAATACCTGCTATACCAGACACAAAGTATGATAGAATTGTGAGCTATATGCCAGCTTGAAAATGTGGGAAATAATATAAAATATAAAATAAAATATATAATGTAATATTAATGTACATACGCCCACCGCAGAACATGGCAGGGTTTCCGGTTCCGTGAATGAATAACATTGTCTCGGATCACTCACTTGCTCTACTGGAGGCTGTAAGAGGGGGACAAGCGATTCATTTCCCCTGCAATCTGGTCCAGCTACTAAATCTGGGGGCTCCGTGATGCTAATACAAGAGGAGTACAAGATTTCATCAAAGGGCTTGTCTGCGAAAGATAAAAAAAAATACAGTTACATTGGTAATATATTCTTCTCCCTTATAAGGTTGCATTCTTGCATAGGAGTCCCCGGGCTTTACGTACAGATACAAACCGTGATATTCAGCGCAACAACGGTGCCAACCGGCATGATGATAGTTCCATTTTTCTCGCACACCTGATTCCCTATTGAAAAGCGGATGAAATCAACTCGGGAACCTGGTAGTAATTAAAAGACAATACAAGGTAACATTATTTAGGATAAATGGGGTTCCAATGAAGACGTTAATTAATTTGATCGAATCTCACCTGTATTAACGCTGGTGGCGGCGTTAGAAGAGGCTATTCGCACGTAATTGGCGATTAACAAAACCACAAAAAGTAAGGCGGACCCTTCAAACATCCTCCTTAATTGTATTTGTACAATAATAATTCTTATGTCGAAAATATTGAACACAGTAAAATAAAAATTCACTCAAGTTCTGTACTCTGTTGAAGCTGATGGGAAATATTATTTTGTCAGTGAGACAGTCCAAAAGGCTATTGACCAGCATTTTACTAGTAACAATATCAACCTCCTGCAACTGTTTCTGCGTAAAAAGCAATTACTATAAAGAAGTGCATGCAATAAAGATTCCTTTCGAATGACATTTTGCATTCCTAATACCAATTACAGTGAATTACAGGCGAGTTAGCATGCTCAACACAATCCAGTAATTATAAATGGCTTGTGAAGCCGTAAGAATCATTCATCCTGTTAAAATCAATAACTACTACATCAACCCACTTTTATCATAAACAATAATGGATATAATTATACACACAAAATCGACAATGTGTGAATGACCTTCTCAATTGACCAATTTGAAAGTGTTTAGTGCCTCGTATGTAAACGTGTATTAAATTAAATTAATTAAAATGACTGCTCATGCTTAACGAAATAAAATAAGAATTAAATGCTGGCCATACAGGACACTAAATGGTGGTCTTAATTGCGAAGTTTTGTTAATGCTTCTTAAATGGTTTTTCTTGACGACAAAACACTGTACTCAGCCTTTAATTTAAAAATAAAGTTCATAGAAAATCTACAATAAATATTTTATTTCATGGCTTTAAAATCCAATTGGATGGACCAGTAAATATAAATACAGCTCAATATAATGGACCTTTACACCAGAAGTCTCTCATTTTCTGGATTCCCAGAACACATGATGATGTGAAGACCCCTGAAAAGGGAGTCAAAGCTAATGGCACTTGCTTAAATACTGTAATTTTTCACAATCTAAAATTCCCAGACAAAACCCTCCAAAATTATTTTGCCGGTGTGGGTGACAAAGGAAATGCTCTGTACGTAATGGAGCTGGACAAACTGGTGGGGCTTAAGGGGACCGATTCGTATTTATAAGGCGATGGCGGCGGAGTGGGGAGCTTCCCCCTTTGACTCGGCCGGACATCATGAATCCCATTGACCCTGTCAGCACGTGTGTGGGTCGCATGAACTATCAATTTGTGATCTGTGCTCCCAAAATGACGTCGGAGAAGCGGATGCAAGAATTCTTTCCGCACTTTCTTGGCCGTGCAACAACCTATTAACAATCCCATAAATATGTACACATTTATTTAAATCCAGAACTGTATTTCAACCCTCTTTATAAATTGCCACTGACTTTGAAGAGATGCTGAATTAATGTTTAATTAAGTGATTGTTTAATTGATGTTTAATTACCTCCAGTAATTATACTCACTATCAGACCCACGGAAATACAGACCAAGGCCCCCACGAATGGGTACATGATGTAGGACAGGGTGAAAATTTTCTCCGGAAATTTACTGCAAATACAAATCCATCTTTATAGTGTTTCAAAAATTCAATTTGGACATAAACACACTACCTACTCTATGTAGGTGCATAAATAGGTGGGAACAAGAGTGCAAGTGAAAGGAGAAAATTCTCACAATTCACCAACTGAAGCCGCTGAAACCAAAGTCACATTTGCAGCAAAAGACAAATCCGTGTTAATCGGACATTCGTCAATGGTAGTAGGGAGGGGGAAAAAGTAAGGCTCTTTGACCATGAAAGACTTCGCCCCGACAAACAACATGGAAGTCAGTGCTGTCACCATTCCGACAATTGCTCCCTGGACATATTTGAAGGCAATTCATTTTACATTTAAAGTCCCTCAATGTAATTCCTATAAATATGTAATTTCTAAAGATGAAGGGAAAGGCCATTAGAGAAAAATTAAGTACCCATTTGTTCACACAAGGCATGAATAAGCCCATAAGGAAGACAGCCCCCAGAGGTCCACTAGTGGCGCCCACTGCCGTCAAGCAAGCCTGAAGAACTGGTCCCATTTTCTCGGCCGCAAATGCGAAGAATATGGTAATAATTCCATAAAATACGGCTGAAATGAAAGCAATTATAAATCAAAACTGTTTTTCTTAAGTAACTATAATAATTATAATGCTTAATTGTTATACACACCTAACAATCTGGAGGTGTTAGCTTGCCCTTGAGGGCCCAAATTTTGGAAATACTTTATCCGAGAGAAAAAATCTTGCCAAGTAACTGCAAATTTGGAATTTTATTTTAGAGTATAATTTGTCTCTGCCACAGTTAAATCCTTCTTCTAAATTAAAAATAATTACCTGCAGCCAAAGAGTTCAAAATGGACGACAAGGAGCTTAAATATACAAAACAAATTGTAAACAACAATTAAATCATTTAGTACGGATGGCTAGATAATTAAACAAACCTCAAGACAGCGCTGAATACACAGGATACAAATAGCCCCATCATTCCTATGAGTTACAAGATTTTCCGTTTACTTTGGTATAATGAATTAAATTGTATTTATTAAATCAAATCCTCGTATGGACAAACCAGGAATGAAAGCTAGTTCATGAACGACAAAGTGAGGAACAATTTGATCCGATCGTTTGATTTTGCCCAACAAGACCGGGTCACAGCCAGCATACGTCGCGAAAATTCCAATTCCAGTGGCAAGGACAAGCCCCATGGTCAAAATATTCAGCCCAATACTGAGAAATATGGATCTGTAATAAAGTGATTAAAATAAATTTAACTAGATCGAAAAAGTTCTTTACCATTTCCGCCCAAAGAACTGCAAGAATGTACATATTAAAGTGTGAATTATTAAAAGGTCTCCCCTGATTGTAATTACCTCACAGCCATTCTGAAGCTGGGTAAACTGCAGTAACGTTGCACTTGCGGCTGGTAACAGCCGTACAAGCACATTGCGTTGAATCCGTAGCCAAGAATAAAATTTAATGTATTGTGTCTCATAAAAGGATCTACAGTAAAACTTTACATACAAGATTAACCCATTAACTTGAGCCTGAAAAAAATTATCCTACGTGGTTAATAGCGACTACATTTCGCTGCTTTTATCCTCATTTATAGGCATATTTTCCTTACTCAAACAATTGTAGTCGTCCATGTCTATCCGCTTTCTCAAGTGTTTCGTAGAAGCCTCCAGACTTATAAAACCCACGGGCAACCATGGACACCATTCCGACTGAAAAAAAAACAGTAGTCAATGCGCACACACATTCTGTATAATGGCTCCCTTTCGTGTTTAAGAACATTACCGTTAATTAAACCTGGTAATCATTGCTCACCAAAAATCATGACGAATTGAAAAACATCAGTCCAAACCACAGCTTTTAATCCTCCCTGAGAAAAAATTTAAGATTCTTCAATTTCTACGCCATTTAATCGAATTTAAGATTGTTCAATTTCTTAGCCAGAATTGAAGATTGTTTCATTTCTACGCCATTTAGTCGAATTTCCAATGCATTGATGTAACAGTTGACTCACGATAGAAGTGTAGATGGTGCCACAAATGCCGATCCCGGCCACACTGGCCCAAACCGGTAAGCCCAGAATTGTTTTCAAAGCAATGGAAGGAGCAAAAAGAACCACGCCGGTCACTACCACCACTTGAATTATAAAGGTGAGGGATGCCAGCCATCTGACAGCCACAGTGTCGAAACGGCGTTCTAAATACTTTTTGTTTAAATTGAGTTTTAGTAATTAAATTAGTTAAGTAATAATTCAACAATGTCAAGCCTCCACCTCTGTTTTCCTGTTATTTTGTCAGAAAAGTGAAGGGAATTTCAAATCTAGGAGAAATAGTAATTCGGTCACCTCGTACACACTGGTGAGTTTCATTTCATAAAAAACCATGACGAAGAGATAAGTTGCCAATGGGATGAAAATGATGCTGACGATGGTCATCATAAAAATCTGAATCCCATGTGCATAGATTTCCGCTGGATAGCCTATATTCAAGTCAAATAAATTGATGTAAGATTACACATAAGTATACTTATATTTTGTGCATTTTTGTATATAAATTTTGAAATTGTAGTTAAGTGTAAAATAATGTTCAGACCTAAAACAGTGATTGCGGACAAATAAGTGACCAATATAGAGCAGGCGATGGGCCATACACTCATTTTCCGCCCACCAACCAGGAGATCTTCATTTGTTTGCGTTTCGGCAAAGGCGTAGTAAATTCCAATAATCAGGGAAAACAGCAGGGTCCCTGCCACCACCAGATAATCCACCCAACCGAAATGATTTGTTGCCATTTTTTAGCAAATCCTATCCCGGAAATTATACTGTGTAAATAAAAAGCACCCGGTTTGCTTTGAACTTTAGTTTCTTCTGTTTTTAAAATTCACTAACTGCTAAGGTATTTCCATATGTCGAAGCATAGCTACGTTACACAATATTTAATGTAGTTATACAGTTCTTCATTTGTATGATTCAAAAATTGATTAAAGTATTTAATTTATAAAACGATTTAATTTAAACAAACACATGGCAAAGGAAATTTTAACTAGCAATTTGTAACTTTAAAATCGCACGCAGGTTGCATACTTAAAATGTTCATGGTAGAGCAAGTCTGACTTATGTTTGAGATGGAGTAGCATGTGTTTAAAATAATACTATTTCTACTATTTAGCTACGCTTATTTTGCCAACATGTGAGTACGTATTAGTGTTATCTGGAAATTCGTAATCAGCATGGATTGCACTAATTTTGCCCAGATCATACATTTTTGAGCAGATTTTTTAATGCTCAAAAGTGATTTTCCCTTGTCTGTTTAAACATATATCCTGTCTATACCCCGTAGCAAAATCATTGGACCACTTCCTCTTTATCCCAAGCTACGCAATGCACAAAGCCAGCACCTGCAAAAATAATCCTGGTGATGTGATAAAATGCTATCTCTCCTTATCTCTGAACAGAACACGGCACTTACATCATTGAAATGTAGCGCAAAAGTGGCTTATTGCATCCAAAACAATTTTTCATTCACTCTAGTGATTCTCACGTGTTCCAGCTTTACTCTTTAAATAAATTCCTGAGTGACCCAGTGCTGTACAGCAGTACAGCAATTGTTTAATTATCGGTAGAGATACATTTTGTGGACTGAGCGAAGTCCTTTAGCCTTTCTTATTTTTGATAAGGGGAGACGATTGCCTTTACTATGTTTCACTATTATTCCTCGAATTTATGTATATATCCCTGCCATCTAAAAAGTCACATCGTCACATGGCTATGTTTTAATTTTTAATCACAAAAATAATAATTTCCCTCGTAATTTGAACCCAAAAAATGGGATTTCTCAGTTAAAAACATAATTTTCTTTTATTGTTAGTCCGCTTTTAAATTAAATCAAATGACGTAAATTGGGTACCCGAAAAAATATCATTTATTATCATGTTGAATATTCATAAAAATTGAAATGCATCCGTACAAATAAATATCAATATTGCAGAAAATACAGCAGTGTATAGGCATGCCGTAAAATGCTCAAAGCGCCCCGTACTCCACCATAACAGGGTAGGATACAGGATTTTTAAAAATCGTCCGTTTTAAAAATTACAAATTACTTAAAACGATTTGTTGACGTAGAAAATAAGCTAAACATCCTCCTTCTTCACCACTGATGGCATTCTGTACAAAAGTGGCTTCTGGGCCTGAGAGGTGTAGCTGAAAGCTCCAGGAGTGTCCGGGGAATACCCATTTCCGTTAGCCATATTATGCTTATGAATCTCCTCTTCCGTTTTAACCAAAATGTAGCCCGTGGGGTACAATCCTGGACTGGCTGGTGACATTGTTGAGGACAAACGATCCACATTCTTGCCCTCTTTCGACTTTCGGTGGACCGATGCCCCCACCATCGGAATTTTGGACTTACGCCGGATCAAAGGGTGCAAGTATTTATCGTCGATTTCTCTCATCCTGCAGCATCCTACAAGAGAATTTTATCATGTAAGTAGATACATTTGTTCCAAGTCCTGTCAAAACAACAATTAAAATTGTCCAAATAATGGCGGTATGTTTTACCTCCAGTGACGATGCTCACAATAATGGAAACGGCGAACGTAATCATGCCACCCACGAATGGATACAGGATGTAGGAAATCGTATAAATTTTCTCCGGCCAAGGTCTACAATAGAAATTACATTTAAATTTTTTTCAAATCTTCAACTGCGAGATTAATAATTTTTCTTATTAAGATTTACATGTCTTCGTGGGCTTGGAGCATTGGTACGGCGGAGGTCGCATTGTTGAATAAATCGGCGACCTCAGAACACTCTTCGGCACTAAACGGAAGTGGAATATGGCTCTTGCCGAGAATGAAGGCATTTGTCGTGACCCAGATCATAACGCAAAAACCAGTGGACATCCCCACAATAGCGCCCTAGTAATTCAAGGTCAAAATTCAAAAAAATAACACAAATTATGCCAAAAAGTGCCCAGTTTCATCCGTTTCCGGAGAAAGCGGTACTTACATAGCGATTAATACAGGGCATGAGAAGTCCCATAACAAAAACTGCTCCCAGAGGACCACTCAAAGCTCCCATGGCTGTGATTGTAGCTGCCAAAATGGAGCCCATGTTCTGGGCCGCAAACGCCAGCCCAATGCAGAAGAAGCCAAACAGAATACCTGCAAATGTGGAGTATTTTTTATTACATTTTCGATTTAATTTTTTTGTAAATTAATATCAAAGTAGAATGTATACATAAGCATTATATATGTATGTATATGAAAGAAATTCGTTATTACTCAATCCTCGAACCAGGTGGGCCTGGTTAGCAGGAGTCATTCGCTTGATCCTTGCATTCTGGGACAAGAAGTCTTCGTACAGGCAGGCGGCCAAGGAATTCAAACCGCTGGATAATGTGCTGTATCAACAGCAATAAAAGAACAAACAAGTAGAAAAAATATTAAACACCTGGTGCGAAAATTAAACGTTTTTTTTGTGGCGTATCTTGCCAGTTGTCACCCATTTTGCTAACAAATTCCTATGAAACCATCGGTCTCACCGGAATTACTTAATCATTTGTATGAATAAATTTCCCTACAGGAAGTAATACCCGTTGATTAATGCACAATTGTAAATTGAGTAGATTACAAATAATATTGATTGGCCAAGTTTTATCAGGAAAACCAAAGAAAAAAATCAATATGCTCCTGACGACGTAATGACATGTTAAAGCACTGTACTACCGTAAACACTTGCAATAATTACGAAGCAGACAATTGCACTGGAAATATTGGGCAATTAATCACTCCACGTTTTGTAAAGCACCTCCTGGGTGATAAAAGCAAGGTAACGACCGCGTGTGTACGTGATGAAAGCGAAATATTTTAGATATAATTGGCACTAATTGGCAGGCGAACTAATTGACTGTTCCTCTCTACAAGAGACACCTCAAAGTGCACGTGATGCAAGTTTTATCTTCATAATTACACATAAAAATATTGGACGTAATCTACTTTAATTATGTTTGAATTAACAGAAATGTACATATTATATACATACGTGGGGTATTTGGTATTTATTATAATCAAATACGACAAACAGTAATTAATTACCTCAGAGTCGCACTAAAGACGCAGGCTGTAAACAATCCCATCATCCCTGGGAAAGTTAATTCCCGGCTCACAAAATATGGCACAATGGCATCTACCCGCTGAATTTCACCAGTGGCCATGGGGTCACAACCGGCGTAGGTCGAAAAAATGGCTATTCCACAAATGAGGCAGAAGCCCACTGTGACCAGATTCATTGGAACTGCAGAGGCAGTGGCTCTAAAAATTACATAAAAATAGTTAATCCACCATAATTTTTTGCATTCTGTTTGGGACTCGACGAATAAGGAAATAATGCATATAAAAAACGCGAAAATCCTTACTGAATGGCTTGCTTCAGTGTGGGGAGACTGCAATATCTTTGTACTTGAGGTTGATGTGTTCCAAAGAGGCAAAATATGGTGAATCCATGACCCAAGAAAATGTTGAGGGTATTATGACGCATGAAAGGATCTACAGTCCAACTATTCGAAATTTCCAAAAACACAAAAGGTTACTCATTCCCTCAAATTGTTTTGGTTTTAAGAATGACATGTATGCATGTACATCTTAAGTAATTGAAATATTTATTTTGGTGTAAGGTACGAGAATTACTCAAAAAACTGAAGTCGACCATGCTCACTCGCCACCTGGAAAGCCCTGCCAATTCCACCGGCGGAGTAGAAACCCTGAGATGAAAATCAATCCTTTTTACAACGCCACGAACATCGACGAGATTTCAATTAAACTAAATATGTTCAAAAAAAAAAATTTACCTTGTACAATATGGCGATCATCCCCGCAAAAATCATGGCCAGCTGAAAGACATCCGTCCATACGACGGCTTTGATTCCACCCTGAGAAAACAAACAAAGGACTCAGATCTAATCATTTCCTCAATGCCGGATGTTATACTGTGTAATCAGTGGCATTTTGAAAAGGGAAATCTCATGGTTATTTTTATTACAAATGAAGTGTAAACAGTAGCACAAAGTCCTAGTCCCACGACTGATTGCCACAATTCAATCCCCATGAAGGCACTCAGAGCAATGGATGGGGCGAAGAGACACACGCCCATGAACACGGCCATTTGCAGGATGAAAATGAAGGAGGCAAATCTTCTCACGAAGACAGATTCAAAGCGATATTCCAGGTACTATATAAAAAATTAATTTTATATAAAAACTTAATTTTTCGGGGATTATGATTCAATCCTAATTTAAATCACATTCAGACAAAATGCAAAATACTGAAATTACCTCGTAAACACTGGTAAGTTGCATCTTGTAAAAGACGGTCATAAAAAAATAAATGCTGGGAGGCACGAAAAGGATTAAGGTTATGGTGGTCATGAAGATCTGCGTTCCATATCCATAGATTTCCGAAGGGTATCCTGAGAATTTTTAAAAACAAAATGTATTTTACAAATTTTGAAAATTGTGTGAACAGTAGACAGTTTCAAAAAGGACTGGTATCTAGTTTTTTTTAATACTTAATCCATATTCTATTCCCAAAATACATCCAAGTTTTGCGACAAAATCAGTGCTTTACCCAATATTGTAATGGCTGACAAGTACGTGGCGAGCATGGAGCAGGCAATTGGGATGACTCCCATGCTAGAATTAATTTAATGCCACAATTAGCACATTTCAGATCGCAGAATTCACCAGCAAAATTAAATACAACAGTCAGAAAAGAAGAGAAATAGGCACAATTGACTCAATGTACGATTTTTTAATAGCAATATTATTCTTGCTTACCTTCTGCCCCCCACCAGAAGATCCTCGTTGGTCTTATTCCTGGAGCCCAAGGCATAGTAAAGTCCTATGAGGAGGGAAAATAGTAACGTTGCAGCCACAACACAGTAATCGACCCAGGTAAATAAATTCATGACGATACTCGTTCCCCCCAAAAATCACCAATAATAATAATAATAATAGCCAGGAATTGTAGGAAAAATAATGAAATATGGTACGGATTAAAATTCTATTAATAATTATAATGGGGCTAGGAGCGTGTGGGATAATTAAAAAAAAGGTGCTCGCGTGTTAGCCCTCGCATGAATGGTTGAAACATACGATCCACACAAGGTCTATGTTAATTAGAAAAAAAAAATCAGGGGCAATCAAACTGAGCAGATTACAAATTGCCAATAGAATATCAATAATAGATTAAATGGATCCAATCACTGTTTGGACTAGAAAATCTTCGTGTAAATACATAGGCATTTACACGCACTTCACCAGGGTTTATAATTTTTTAATATTTTTAAAGCCCTAACGTGTATATATTGTATTGTAGGGAGTGTCGGAAACAATGTGATAGCAAATCCCACTTGACATGACCAGTAGTAGTCACAAGATAATACTTGAAATCAATGTGCTTATATGTAGATACAAGATTACCTAATGTCAAAAAGGGGAAAAAATCGTTTTGTTCAAGTGTTTCCCCCTTATCCAGAAGTGTAAGAGAAATTCAATCGCTTTCTTCTCTATTAATACTAATTATTATATCATGCTCAAAAAAAACGTCTTGTCCCATCAACGAATTTACACACTTGTTTTTATTCCATCAATTAACTTCGAGGAAATGGAACGCTTGGAAATGTCAAAGAGGGAGACAGACGAAGAATCTTCATTAAATGTGACAATTTATAATCATCTGAATAAATATATTAAATTTCATCATTCACCAGTACATAGTTATACTAGTTACCATTAAATATACAATGCATAATCAATTGTATGAGCCGGACTTCTTCCAGAAGAAAAGAGCTTGAAGGAAGATCTGCTTCCGTCTAAATTCATCTTTGTTTGCATTAAGATTAAAAAATGGTTACCAAATGTCCCTTTTTTATCAATGTCGGAGCCTTTTATCGAACAATTGTCATGTGCTGATGTGTTTATTTTGGTTAAAGAAAACATTTTGTATTTTACGTGAAAAACAAGAAGCATTGTGACGGAGTAGCTTTGTTATGAACCAGAACCAGGCAAAACTGGTACACATACGTACTAGCCAGACATAAAAGTTAAATTAGGACCTCACACGTCAATTTAGGCCTTGCCATTGCAGGAATTGTGTATGTATGGACTGTGGACACACATTATTATGACCGATGGCTGCATCTAATTTACTTGGATAAATCTTGATCCCTGGAAATAAAATTATTACTATTATGAAATCAAGGTCACGATCTGGTGCATGCAATAAAAACTACAGTGGGAAGAAGCCCATGCAGATTCATCTAGGAAGAGTGTGGACATACGAGACAGCATTTGTCAATTTAAATGTTTTAATTTAACATGTTCAGACAATTTCCAGTGAATCCTGCAGTTGGAGCAATTTTGCCAACTACTACGTCTTTGGAATTAGCAGGGCTTCCGTGATTCCCAATGTTTGTTTAGTATGGCGTTTAAATAGGGTCCATGCCTAGCGCTCGCGTTGGAACACTGGCGATGTTTTTCATTTTGTCAGTCAGTAATAATTTCCATAATTCCAAAGCCACCGAAGGGTCCTTGGAAATACTGCGATTTTGGTAAGATTTTCTGCTGGCTTGAAGATAACTGAATTAATAATATTTATTCCTGAATATTCAATACTCATTGCAATGGTGTGTTTATACTCCTTGGAATAATACAAGCATGACGTTTTGCTCGTAAAAATTTTCGAACATAAAACGTATATAGCATCAACATTAAAAAGAGCAATGCCATATCTAAGAACAATTGAAAATAAAAAAAAGTAAACTGTCTGTACGGCTTTACAAGACCAGGAATGCGTGTATCATTATTATAATATCAGAGAAATGCGACAAGTACGTTACAGGTGCACCTAAACTGTCAGCTTATCACTCCTACTGTCTTGTGTCACATGCGAAAACAGCAAATATACATACAATTATGAAAAAAGTAACACAGCTGCACGCAACAAGTACCACAAGAAAAAGCTACCAAAACGTAACTTTATTTTTGGAATTATTTCATGACTCCGACTACGATACAACATACAAATTCATTTGACATGTCCCACACTTCAGGGCTTAAATCTCCCTTTGTTAAGTATTAATATATGTATATTTTAACTACTTTCGAATAGGTATTCACGACTCATTCAATTTGGCAAGTATGTCAGTTTCTCTATAAATGAACAATTCGGTGTTTTCGAGTTCAATCTTTGTGCCTCCGTACTCTGGCAGTAATACGCTGTCTCCAACTGCGACGGAGAGAGGAACGGTTGCACCCTTCTACAAATCAAAAAAATTAAATTACCTTTCATTATGCATATGTAATTAAATCACTTTTCTCAAAGCAAGTTACACTCATTTTCCCACAGAAATTATTCACAGGCTGTTCACTGAGTATGTTGGGAGCTTGGCAACGCCGAACAGGTAAACCAAACATCCACTTTTTTTTTTTTTTTTTTACTTATTTTCTGATGAAACATCTACGAAACTTACAGCATTTCGTGATCCCGGGCCAACAGCAACCACAGTTCCCTGCAAAACTTTGCCTTGGGCTTTCTCAGGAATGACAATGCCTCCTTTGGTTTTAGTGATTGCTTCCGCCTTTTCAACTACCACCCGGTCGAACATGGGCACCAACCTCTTGCTGACTGCTTGAACTGCTGCTCGTGCTGCTGCTGCCGCCTGTACAAAAAATATATTTTAAATTAATACCGGTAATTTGCTTCCACTATATGTATATGATATAATTATGTACAATTGCGTGCTAAATTCTTATTATTTTTGACTGATTTACGTCAAATTATGTTTGTTGTAAGCTTGGGTTCTTTACTTGCTGAACTTGGGCTCATTTGAATTGCGTGGTTCGATTTACACAACCAGAAAAACAATTTCCTTATCCTCAAATATCTAAACGCTCTTCCCTACAATTTCATCTTAATCTTAAAATATGTATATACATATACATACATATTACGTATACCAGTATTCCCATGCACGTGAGATCTTCATTTTCTGACTAATTATTGGCCAGAATTAGATTTTCCTTCGAATTCTAAGACGGCTTCTTTCAGTAATCTCTCTATGATACAGAAATATACTCTCTCCATCTCATCTTCAGAAAAGAATTGCTCAAACTAACTTTGCCGGTTACAGTGGAAACCAATAACCTGTAAATCAATGGATGGCCAGTAAAAGTCTGGTTAAATAGGTTAATAATCCACATAATCAAGACCAAGTTGATTAAAAACGTGATAGGAAATGGGAATAATTGAATAAGTAGTCATACGACAATGGTATCCCTCAGTTCATTATTAATTACTGGAAAACTCCAGCAAAGAAACTGATCGGCGGAAATTCAGGAGTTCGAAGCTTGACCTGGAACTGAGTTAATCCAAGAAACCAATGTACTTCCGAATTTCCGCCACACTGACTATGACTATTATAGATATTCGTGTTGTCTGAATACAATTATTTCACCTTCAGTTAACTCGTAGAATAATAATAATCCCTCATTATTTGGATTAGACCTAACTACGTCTAGAAGCTTCTTTTCCCCAAAAGAAGTTCTAATGAAATAAAATTTAATATAATTAAAATATCCGGTATAACAGTGCTAATAACAATAAATAATCATCATAAGACAATACTATATGCCGACAAGGTAAATCTTCACCATTAAGTGATGTAAATTACAATGAAAAAACGGAACTTACCATTTTAGTTTAAGTAAAAACAGTTAACTGGATAGTCCAACACCGGTGCAATGTAGATTCCCAAAATGTCAGCAGACTTCAAAGGTCAAAACGTCCAGGAAGCACCCTTCTTATGTACTGACTCTCTTGGCTCGTCACAAACTATTTGAAAAGTTTTTTTTTTTGAAGCAGTTAGAAAATGATGGGAAACAAGTTTTTTTTTTTGAAGATTACTGATTAAAAATGAAAAGGTTCAATTCACTCCTCGCACACTGAGAATATTCAAGAAAGGAGCTGGGAAGCATGCGGCGTTCCAATTGGTTGAGAGTCTCCAGTGATGAAAATTCCTTTGCTGGGTGTATTCACTGGCAGTAAAAAAAAGCAAATAATGCTTTTTCCCATGTGCCAGTGCTATATGTAAAACAGTAAAATAGGATGAAAAGGGTCCACAGAATTTTCTGGATTTTCCCTGGCCCCACCCTGAGCATACGGGGGCTTTGGCCATGCGAATGGTATGGTGGGAAAATCGTGGGATGCTTTAGTCGGGGCCGCGAGGCCTGCACGTGCTCCTTCTTTCGCCGGCTGAGCGACGGTGCTAGAAAAGTCCCATGGAAATATATAGACAGGAAAGCGGACGGGAAATTTCATCAGACTGAACATTTCCCTTCCAACCACCGCAACGTCAAGCGCGCTGCTCTCCATTTATCACTGTAAAAAAATATATGGGGGACTGGAAAATCAGTAATAGAAAAGCCAGTTAAAGTACATTTTTTACCTACTTAATTACATTTTAATCAGTGCTCTCCCTCATTTGTATCTTTGTGTCTTCATCGTGCTCACATTCCACTGCTGCGTTGACCGGAAACTCATTTTCTTTGCAGATACTGCGGATATTTTCAGTTTAAGAAATCCTTAATACGTTAACTCAATTTTTTAAAGGTAAGATAAACCATTTTTAATTTAAAGGGCCCTTTGTGTGTCGGCGTGGTTTAGATTTCTCCGAGTGTGGTGTTGATTTGGGGATGAAGTTGTACGGTTGTAAACAATATTTGAATCTTGAATCGTCAATGTAATTGAAGGTTGGTTGGACCCGGTACTTTTTGTACTAAACCGGTAGTGCACTTGATGCTATTATACTTAGAGTTGGAATGGTGTTTCTGTAATCTGTTGGAAGAGTTTGCAAATTATGTAACCGGGAATGTTTTTCTTGATGGTTGTAAAGATGGGGGGAAGAAGAAGAAATCAGAAATGTGCGTGTGTTGTTGGGTTTGGTAGTTGTTGGTATCGTTTTGCGAATTCATAACAATGTTTATGAATGAATACATAGATATTTTATTTATGATTTCAGATGTTTCGACTACCGTCATTAGCCCGTCAAGTGGCTGCTTCCCGGATCCTTACAGTTAATAGTTCCGCCATTTCCCTAGGATCATCCTTAACATCTCAAAGGTACTATGCCAAGGATGTCCGATTCGGACCGGAAGTGAGGGCTCAGATGCTTCAGGGAGTTGACGTTTTGGCGGATGCTGTTGCTGTCACAATGGGACCTAAGGTATGTCTTACCAGCATGTAATGTGTGGTTTAGTACTTCAGATTATAAATTTCAGCCCCTGTAAATGTGGATGGCAAAGCCGGTGTCCAAAGTTCAAGTTCTTATCGCTTGAAATCACGCGAATGGATTTTTGAATGCTAAATGATTCGTTTGCTTTTCATGAACGTAGCGTATTTTATAGCAAAAGAGCTCCAATTCAATGTCTAAGTTTTGGAAACTGATATTTTACAGGGCCGAAATGTAATAATTGAACAATCATGGGGGTCCCCGAAAATTACCAAGGATGGTGTAACCGTTGCCAAAGCCATTGAATTGAAAGATAAATTTCAAAATATTGGAGCTAAACTTGTACAGGATGTAGCTAACAGTACTAATGAAGAAGCTGGAGACGGTACAACGACCGCCACAGTTTTAGCTCGAGCAATTGCAAGGGAAGGTTTCGAAGCCATCAGCAAAGGTTCAAATCCCGTAGAAATTCGACGAGGAGTTATGGCAGCTGTGGATAGCGTGATTAACAGTTTAAAAGCTATGAGTAAGAATGTTGAAACACCACAGGAGATCGCTCAAGTTGCTACGATCTCAGCTAACGGTGACAAGAGCATTGGAGGTCTCATTGCTGAAGCCATGAAGAAGGTACACATAGATTAGAAACGTTGCCACTGTAGAGTAACTGAAATGATTTCTTTGTATACCTACATATTTTTTAACAGTTCACAAGCTTGTACGTGTGAATCGCTAGTAACCAAATGAATTGTGTATTTGTATAGGTCGGACGAGATGGTGTCATCACAGTTAAGGATGGAAAAACTCTTAATGATGAGTTAGATGTTATCGAGGGCATGAAAATCGACCGCGGATACATTTCCCCTTACTTTATCAACACTTCAAAAGGAGCCAAAGTAGAATTTAACGATGCCCTAGTGCTTTTCTCTGAGAAAAAAGTGTCCAGTGTTCAATCTATTATCCCAGCCTTGGAATTAGCAAACGCACAACGTAAACCCTTAGTTATTGTTGCTGAGGATGTAGATGGCGAAGCTCTCTCTACCCTCGTTGTTAACAGGTTTGTGAGCATTTTTTTTTGCACAGGTGTATATAGTCTAATAGAATCAGTTGTAAAAGGACAACGAACTTGTTTCTCATTAGTTATTTTACTGTCGGAATCGTATATTTTACGTCATTCTAATGTCATGTAAAAGTAACACTTCCCTTGTATTATGTAGATTATGAAATAATATACATATATTTCTGGCATTATAATTTGCAGACTTAAAATCGGTCTTCAAATAGCCGCGGTTAAAGCTCCCGGATTTGGAGATAATCGCAAGAACACACTTAATGACATGGCCGTTGCTACTGGTGGTGTTGTATTTGGAGATGATGCTGATTTGATCAAATTGGAAGACGTTCAACTGTCTGACTTGGGTCGTGTAGGAGAAGTTGTTATTACCAAAGATGACGCTCTGTTTCTTAAAGGACAAGGGAAAAAGGCCGACATTGACCGTCGCGTTGAAGACTTGAAGGATCAAATTAAGGAAACCAATTCTGAGTATGAAAAAGAGAAATTGCAGGAGAGATTAGCTCGTCTTGCTGCAGGTATGCATTTTGTCAGCCTCTGACTTTATGAAATTTATTTAACTTATTCAAACTAACCGTAGTGGAGTAGGCGATGTTATAGATTCAATGCATTAATAACATGCTAGCGTCTTCAATACAAGTTAAACTTTTTTAACTATGAATTATCCTGGTTAATTTTTGCAGGTGTTGGTGTCTTGTACGTTGGTGGCTCCAGTGAAGTGGAGGTCAATGAGAAGAAAGATCGTGTCAATGACGCTTTGAACGCTACTCGAGCAGCCGTGGAGGAGGGCATTGTTCCTGGCGGAGGTGTTGCTCTCATCCGAGCATTGAAAAGTCTTGAAACCTTGGAGGCATCCAATGCTGATCAGAAACTCGGAGTGGAGATCGTGAAGAAAGCCTTAAGACAACCCGCGATGCAAATAGCCAAAAATGCTGGTGTTGATGCATCCTTAATTGTATCGAAAATAGAAGACAGCTCAGAAGTTCATTATGGCTACGATGCGCTCAATGGCCAATTTGTTAACATGATCGAAGCCGGTATCATTGACCCCACCAAAGTTGTTCGAACAGCATTGTTAGACGCAGCAGGTGTCGCTTCCTTGCTGTCCACTGCAGAAGCCGTAGTCACAGAAATGCCTAAGGATGAGAAAGATTTAGGAGGAATGGGTGGTATGGGTGGTATGGGAGGTATGGGTGGCATGGGTGGGATGGGCGGTATGATGTAAGCTAGCCAAGACAGTGCCCGTGAAATTCCCACTTTAGACAATAGTTATTCTCTTTTGTACGCTGAGACTTACATACATATTGTACCGTAGTATTGAGCGAGGGATGTTTGTTTCCGGTGAAAATGAGTCAAATAAATCATAGTTTATATTATATACAAAAAAAAAAACACATTACTCCACTGTCACTCGGACTTGTAAACTAGTTTTTCAGTTGTTTATTTCCCCTTGTTTTGCATGTGTAGATTTCCTTTTATGCTCTTTCGTTCTCATTTCTTTTTCCCAGCGGCAGCTGTCATATCTTTTTGGTAGCTCATATATTTTTCCTTTGTTGTAGTATTTTCCCATTTTGTACAGTGTAGTTCCAGCGCAAATCAGCATGTAATGTAAAATAATATGCCTTTTTTTGTCGCTCATATTTCCCAATTCTTTGTGAAGTAACCATCATATTATTTATTATCCTCCCGTCGAGTTTTTTGCTGTTTCATTTGATGAATGACGGAAGTATTTACCCTATCTCGTGTAGCACTTCCTATTTTCTGTCCCAACGAAAATCCGTGATGTGTATTGTATTACGAAACAAACACACATTTTAACTCTGTCGACATCCTGTGAACTTTCCATTTTCCTGGAAGCTCAAAAAGGAGAACAAGTACCAGCGAGCATTTCATTGTCAACTTTTATGGCAAGTCTCCGCCTTTTTCGGATGAGATCACCAACCCGGACCCATCTCTTCAGCCCATATTATTAGGCAATTCGTAGGGTGATGGCGAGGAACAAGAACCGGGAAATTCTCATACATAATGCATGGCACGAGCACTTTTTAAGCTCCTCAGCAATGACCTTCACGTCCGTAAATGTTTGGAAGGTATCAAAAGCCTTTAAAAAGGTGATTGGGTCAGGGAGCACGGCCGGGGAGTTGCAGGTAATAACGATAATATTCCTTTTTATATGCATTTAAATTATTCAGTATGGGAAAGGGTACAACCGGGATTCCAGTTTTCCTGTGTAAATACTTCCATTTTCACGTTTTAATTCCTACCGGCTGGATCTGAACTCAGAAGTGTTTTCCGGTAAATTTAAAGCCGAAGAGTAATTTGTTCGAGGCTCAAATATTTTTTTCGCTTGCCTTCGCTGGAATAATGTATTTATTCTGTTTTTGGGTTGTGTAAACATCATTTCTATTACAAATGCATACCTTCATTGCCTCAGCCAAATAAATGGGCCAACTTAATAATTTGTATTTAATACTGGCAGCTACAGTTTTTGTACGATAAAATCTTTAGCCTGCGCCGACAAACTGAAGAGTCGATTAATACATATATGTATATCCTTTGAAAACAAAAATCGAATTAATTAGATAATTTAAATCAGATATAATGTTAATTAATTTTTTGTTTCATTAATTCATGGATGCTCTTTTTAATATTTAATTCAACCAAGATTTGATCGTCAGTCATTTTCAAGATGACCAGGCTTGATTTTTACCTCAGGTAATTTGTGAAATCATTTAACGAATCTCAACCCAAAGTGAAGGACATGATGCATCATTTTTAAATCCATGCTGCGACCAGATGATCCTCAGATTTGATTCTGTTTTAACCCTTTCCAGTTCCTAAAACCCATGAAAAGCATTCAATGTTGTGGTTGATAGCTAAAAGCATCCCAGGATTTGTTTTCCCAACTGTAATATTTCCCACTCCATCAGTTTTCACTGCACTTTCCCCTTTGAAAGGCAAGAACAACTCGGAACTCAACAAATCAATCCGTCCCCATTGATCCCATCTGCGTACCCATTCACTAGTTTCACTCATAGAAAGAGGAGAATTCTTCTGGAAACTAAATAAAAGTTAACGTATACAAAGGCCCAGAACTTTGGCAGTTTCCAAATATCTTTTACCATGTGCATATACTGCATGTATTGCCCAAGTTTTAAAAAAAATCGTATTTTACATATAAAGTATATACCTACATGTATTAGGTAACAGGAGAAAGTTCGGAGTACGTAAGACTCATTCCCTCCTGAAAAGACTGATTACATTAAGGGAAGTGTATATAGTAAAGCTGTATATTACGAGGGGAAATAAATTCCTAGGAAAAAGGGGGCTAAATGAATGGTGAAAGCTATGGAGGAAGGAGGAAAGAAAGAGTCATTACGACGAGGGAAGTTGACGGGTTGAGTGGCTTGAGAGAGCCGAGAAAAGTGGGGTAGAATTGGTAGTTTTGAAAAACGTTTGTGACTAACAAAGTAATAACTGACAAGTTGTGTAGAGAAAGAGAGATTTGGAGGGGGAGGAGAGAGACGGAAGGAGAGAGAAACCTCACATGAAGCAAGGTAATCACGAGTCACTAACCAAATTTTATAACAATTTAATGGCAATCCCTAAGGAGAGGGAGCTTAATTAAGTAACTGTTGGCGTGCTCCATTTCAGTGAACAAGACTTACTACGATTTCATTCCTTCACACATGTACTTATGTATACATACATAATAGCTTTCTCTTTTCCCTTTTCCTCCTCTTTCCCCCTTTTCCTCTGCTTTCTCTTCCTCCCATAAGTTCCCTTTATACTCGTGTTAGGTTTTCAGGGAACGCTGCATGGTGAACAAGCCGTGACTGACGGTGATGTAGTTTTTTTTTGGGGGGGGGGCGAGTGTGTTATTACATGAGGGGAAAAAACCTGTGAATTGAATAGCATTGAAATGTTCCGTAGTTTCTCTTCCATGTACAAGAGCAACTGATTGGATTCTTTTGGAGTCACATACCGCTGTAGAGATCTTCTTCTTTCATAGATTCCTATGCCATTCATGTCCACAAGGACATTTTTTTAGGGAGCATTTACCTCCACCACTACCATCATCAACCACTTCTTCAAACTGGGTCGTCAGCTTTCTCCCTCATCCTTTCTCCCTCATCTCTCTTCCTTTCTCTCGCATTTCTCTTCCTTTCTCTCGCATTTCTCTTCCTTTCTCTTCCACTTTCTCCCTTCTTGTTTTCTCCATCTTTTTCCCTCGTGTTTTCTCCCCGACTTTCTTCTTTCTATTTATCTTTCCTTTCTTCCACTTATCTTTGACTTTCTCAAGTCGTTGCGTTTCCCTCTTTCTCTTTTATTTCTTCAAATTCCTATTTCATCACACCTGCGGGACTCGTTTCCGTTTGGTTCTGCATTCGTTTTTAGTTGGAAACTGAAAGAAACGCAAGGATTTATGTATAAGGTAATGACAGTTTAACACGGACGCCTGACTCATGATTCTTTTAATTCTGCTATATGGATAATGAAAAATAAGGAAATTTTTCTAGCTTGAGCGTAAATTTGTTATGGCGAAACTTATGAAGATACCTCTGGTAGGTTTTTTTAGTTGGTTTTTAATTTTGAGTTAAGAAGACGAGAGGAGGGAAACCGAGTAGACGGGAGGAAACAAGAGAGACGAGAAATTCCAAGAAGAGAGAAGAGAAACGAAGAAGAAAAAGAGAATATGAAAGGCAGAGGAGGAAAAAGGAAAGAATGGAAGGAACAGAAACGACATATGTATGTAAATAAGGACGAGAAAGAGAAGATTAGGGGCACAGGAGGAGAAAACAAGAAGAGAGACAGAGTTGGAAAGAAGGACGAAGAGAGACAGGGAGAACAATAGAGAAAATGAGAGGCAGAGGAGGAAGAAGAGAAGAGAAGGAAAAAAAGATAAATTTGGAAACAAGAAAGGAGAGAAGAAGGAAAAAGAGACAAATTTGAAAACAAGGAAGGAGAGAAGAAGGAAAAAGAGACGTTGAAAACAAGGAAGGAGAGAAGAAGGAAAAAGAGACGTTGAAAACAAGGAATAATAGAGACGGAAAATAAAAAAAAAAGTTGGGAGACAGAGGAGGAACAAGAGAAGACAGGAAGAAGAGATACAGAAAAAGAGAAGAGATCCAGAAAAGAAAGAAGATATACAATAGATAAAGGGGAGCCATAGTAGAAAAATAAGATTGAAGACAGAAGAGACCAAAGAAAAAAGAGAAGTAAGCGAGAGAAAAGAAAAAGGTGAAAAGAGACGAGAAGAGACAATGAAAAGTATAGATCAAGGAGACAATCCTTGGTAAACATTCTTTCTTTCCATATCTCAACCTAATTTCTCCAGTTCTGGTTTATCTCTTGAATTCAGTCTCCCTTTTTTATCTCTCTCTCTCTGTTCCCTCCACAGTGCCCCCATGACTCTCTCTCACTCCCTTTCATAGCCCATATCTCTCAATTCCCCCCATCTCCTTCCCCCTACCCGGGAAGCTCCCTGGAAAAAAGGAACTGAACAGGTGGAGGAGAGTTGGAAAGATATGGGAAAGAGATTGTTGTGCGAGTACAAAAGATAATAGGATTTCAGAAGATGGGAAAGCCCCCGTTATTGTTGGAATTGTGGAGGGAAGAGGGAGAGATAGAGGTTGCTGGAGCAAGAATGGTGAACTATACTCCAGCAGAAAGGCTGGGGATCGTACGCAGGTCGGGGGGTTGATCTGGAGAAAGGGAAAAAGGACTCCTTTTTTCCCCTTCAAAGACCTGGCACGAGATTCACATGGAAAAGTTGAGGTCTCCCGTACCTCATCAGTCTCCGCTTTGCCTTCTTCCCCTTCATGAGATCCCTTTTTTTTTGTGACTCCTTTGTGAAAGGGAAGAGAAAAAGCCGGCTACTAGGAGAGACATGGGGAATCCCGTAGTATGGCAATGGCTGACGCACACTCCACTCTCTTACTACATCGATCCTTGAGCACGGTGAGAGTCCGGGAAGTTCTGGAGAGAGCTGAAGGGAAAAAGGGGGAATAGAAGACAAGAGCACGGAACGGAAATCCAGTCAGTACTCATGAAGTCTTAGGGCGGCCGACATCCCATCTATCTCTTCGTGGTGGTGCAACCATCTGGTTCCTCATTGCAAAACTCATCATTATCGTCTCTTTCCCGTATTTCCTCCCCTCTCTTTTTTTTCCCTCTCAAGAAATTCCTAGACACACGGATATAGGCAGGTAAAATGTTCCAACACCCCAAACTACTTCGATTAGACAGAAAGTAACCACAACACTTGATCAAATCCCTCATCAATCTTCCTCTATTTTTTTTTGCCTTTCTTTTTTCTTCTTACAACTTTTCCATCCAACTTCGTCCTCCTTCTTTCATCTTTCACAATCTCTCCCTAAAGACACAGGAAAAGTGAGGGACAAGGGAAGAACGGAAAGGAAATAGGCCGGTGAGCACACAAGAGTTTTACAGGGGGAACGTGACAGGAGGTCATTTTGGGGGAGAATAGCCCCAGTTAAGTAAGTCGGGGAACAATTACGGGTAAGAGACCCTGGAGTGTTTGAACATGACAGTTTGAAAACATTTTCGTACACAGAATCTTCCTACAGACTGTGGGTCTCCCCCGTCTAATTTAATTCTCCCCATCCCGGATTTTCCAGGGGGAAATTTTGAGCAAAAATACGTAAATTGTTTTTTTTTAAATATTTGCCAAAACAAGGAAGAGACAACAAACCAGAAGATTTAAAAAATACTAATTTAAAAGTGAGTAAAAAAATATCAGCGGTAAAGCTTAAAAAACCAAAGCGGAGAAATTAAAAAGTGAACTTAAAATACGGGAGAGTAAACCAAAAAAAAAATTAAACCTAAAAAAGGAGCACAACAGGCAAAAACAAGGACCTGAAAAGGGAAGGAACGGAAGGAAAAAAAAAAACTTTGCACTTTCTCCATGAGGGATGGTCACCATCAGAGTTTTTCTACATCATCAAAAAAGGATCCTCTCCCCCTGTTATTACACTTTCTCCTGTGCTCAGCAATTTTCTCCCTCCCATTTATAAGTGTATAGTGCTCAGGAACTGTACACACACGAAGATTCACATGTGACATGGAATTTTTTTTTCTGGTCTAAAAAAAAACTTACTTGTTTTTTTGTACACAAAAAAATAACACTATATCCAGTGATACCGTGTGTAGGAGTGGGGAAATTAATTTACTTTGCGTGAGGGAGACTTGAAAGTGAAAGGAAAAGGAGGACAGAGAGAGAGAGAAAGTGAAAAAGAAGGCGAGACAGAGTGAAGAGAGAAAAGCGTTGGACAAGAACTTGCCCACAGAGTTTTAGCTCCTTCCATTCGTGTGGTCATGTCTCATCATCACCAAGACGAGTAACTTTGATTCCAGAAAATCCCTCTGTTCCCCCCTTAAAAAACACCCCAAAGTACTTTCCCTTCCCTCCTCCATACCAGGGACGACCACGACCTAAAAAAGGTCCTTTTAATATATGAGCCTCCCCCCCAAATACCGAATAGCTCTTCACGTTCTCACAAAAACTTTTCGTGTTTTATAATCATTTTCTACATACACCAAAGGGCCAGAGAGAGAGAGAGAAAGCAGGAGGGACAAAACTCCTGCAAAACTATTGCGAAAATTCCCCCAAAGAGAACTCTATCTCTCCTCGTGTGCTTCACCAGTGCGACAAAAAGTATACATACGTGGAATTACTGGCGAGAAACTAAAGCTCAAATTACCGTAAAAGGGAAGCGAAAAGGAGAGAGAGAGAGAAAGTAAAACACTGGAGAAAGTCCAGGGTAACTCCCCAGCTAATAATAAAAGTATAGAATAACAAAACCACAGGAAAAATATTTTCTTGCGGGGAAGGAAACAAGAAAACCCGGAGAGTTTACCCGGTTATTTACATCTGTTCCCCTTGTTTTCATTACTCCCTACAAAGTATGTGGTAAATGCCCCTGTGGGAAACATAAAGGGGATAAAGAATCCATAATCATAACAAGGGGAAAAAAACGTTCAAATCTCCCAGTAAACATTTGTGATTGGTTTCTACCTTTTTTTTGCATGTCAAAAATTTGCGGAAATCACCTCCTTTCCAAGAAACAGCAATCCAAAAAAAAAGTTTGTTTTCTTCCTCGCAAATTACGTGGAAGTTTATAAGTCCTTATTGGAAACAAGAGAAAATACCCGCACACACGCAATTTCCCTGAAATACAAGGCATCTCCGTCATCATTGGGACGTTCATGGCATCAATCACTAAAATGGGGGGAGAATAAATACATAAATAAATACGAAAAGGAAGAAAAAAAGAAGAGAAAGGAAAGAATACTATCTCATTTCACTTTATATGCAATCAACCATCCTCCCCAAGGAGGGAGAGAGAATAAAAAAAAATAGGGAGAAGATCATTTTCCAATAACATAACAATCATCCCCAAAAGTGATGCGTGTGTAGATTGAGTTATTGCCTCATCTCCCTCTTCTACCCACCGCACATCTTCTTCCTCCACGAAAAGTGAATTGGTTAACCACCAAAGAAGAATACGACGACAAAGGGGAAACGACGGACCACATTTCCTCCTCCTTCCACCAAAATATTCTATTACCGCCAATGTAAACATTCTTTCCTAGTGTAGTCCTTTGTCATAATAATAATACTGGGAAAGAAAGCTTCTTCAGGAGAAAAGCGGTATTTGTGTAACGGAGGAGGAATTTTGGGGAAGGAAATACATACTAAAAAACGGGGGAGAACAGAAAAAAAACGGAATACGAAAGCGTATGTGCAAATGTGGAGAGATTGGTCTCTTAAGAAATTACATTATATCCACCTTAGACAGAGAGAAAACTTGAGGGAAAGAGAGAAGTAAAAGAAAATTAGACAGAAATTGTGAAAGTAGAAAAGTGAAGGAAATTGCAACACAAGAGAAAGAGACGGACGGAACAACAGTGGGCAAATGACGGATAAAATTGAAAAAGTGACGGGTGAAATTGAGAACGTGTTGGAGAAAGTAAATTTGAGACAAATTCGAAAGTGAAATTGAAAAGGACTAAGAAAGCTAAAGAAACTGGGCAAAAGTGAGGGAGAGAAAAATAAGCCGAAAAGAACGTGGACAGAGAGAAAAAGGGGAAGAATCAGTCTGGAAAATTGTGCATCTCATCCCCTCAGAATCTTTCACGTTTTCCCTTCACTTTCCTCTGTGTTACCATTGTTGCCACCGAGGAGAAAAGAAACTGTGTAATAATACTAGAATTAAAATATGTACTGCACCTCCGAATAGCACAAGGACTGTACTGCAAAAGAAAAACACTTTCCGGAAAAGAAAATTGTGTAGGAGGCAAAACCAAAAGCTTGGAAGTATATGTATAACTGGAGTCGAGGGAGAGCAATTCTTCAATATAAAGGTTGTTCCCTCACTTTCACACCTCCTTCACCGTCTGTTATTCCTGGTAAGTGTGGTATCTGTAAATAATATACACATGCTCATTCATACACTCCATTTTTTCACTGGGTACGGAAGTAAATTTTATCTCTATATATAGTAGTGGGTATAAACATGTGAAGGATTTTATGTGCACTTATACAAAGTCATAAATAATCTCCGCTCCATGGCTTATGGCACGTGGCTCCCTTTATGTGTAATCTAATAATTCCTGGGAGAAAGATCGAGGCAGAGCGAAGGACCTCAGAGAGAAAGAGAGAGAAAGAGGAGGATAGAGAGGGAACATGAGAAAACAAGGGAATTGAAAAGAAAAGGGAGGAAAAGGAGAACGGGAGGCCGAGTGAGCGAGACAAACAGGAGGAAGTGATGACAAACAAGATCGCTAGAGAGAGAAAGCAAGAACACGGGGAGGAGCAAATTAAAACGAAAGGGAGACATAGCAAGAATAATTGAGAGAGAGACAGTGAGTGTCAAAGGAAAATAAGAGAAAGAGACCACATAAAGAGGGTGAAAGAGGCAATAGAGAGAAACGAGACAAAATACGAGAGAAAGCCGGAAAAATAAAGCAAGAAAGAGAATAATGCACAGAGAAAGAGACTACTGTCTGTAATATACAATTACAGAG
The DNA here is from genome assembly GCA_034698585.1 of Disparrhopalites patrizii. Lineage (NCBI taxonomy): Eukaryota > Metazoa > Arthropoda > Collembola > Symphypleona > Sminthuridae > Disparrhopalites > Disparrhopalites patrizii. The sequence continues at coordinate 113,784 of JAQGBT010000014.1, forward strand.
AGTAGGAGAGAAGACAAAATAAGGAGAAAGAGAGAATAAGAGTGTACGTATAGAGAACAAAATATGGAGAACAAGAGAGAGAGTGCAAAACACTGAGAGAAACACGGACAAATAGAGAGCGAGAGAGTGAGAAAGGGAGAAATACAGAGAGACAAACAAGAGCAGCGAGAGTGAGAGAGTGAAATAAAGAGACTAACAAAGGAGAGCGAGAGAGAGCAAAATAAAGGGAGACAAACAGAATAAGGGGGAGAAAAATAAAGGAAGATAATCAAAGGGAGAGAGAAAAATAAATGAAGATACTCAAAGGAAGAGACAGAAAAATAAAGCGAAATAATCAAAGGAAGAAAGAGAGCAAACTAATGGCAGAATCACATGAATAAAGATAAAAAATAAACAGAGACAAACAAAGGCAAAGAGACAGCAAAAGGCAAAGCGGGAGATAAGCAAGAGAATGAGAAAGCAAATAAGAGAGACGAAAAGCAAGACCGACAGGACAAAGAAAGAGAACGACGGAAAGCAAAACCGAGACGAGGAAGAAAGAGAGAGAGAGAAAAGAAAGAAAGAGAGCAAAGCCGAGAGGAGAAGGAAGAAAGACAGAGGGAGAAGAAAGAAAGAGAGGCTGAAAGCAAACCCAAGAGGAGAAAGAAAGAGAGAGACAAAGCAGAAAGGAAGAGAGAGCGAGGGGAGAAAGAGAGAGATAGAGGGAAATCAAAACCGAGAGGAGAAAGAGAGAGAGAGTGAGAGCAAATAAAACAACAAAAGGAGAGAGCAAGAGAGACGAAGAGCGCTCGAAAGAGAAGAATAGAGAGAAAATATCAGAGAAGGAGCGACGGCGGAAGAGTGCAAGAGAGAAAAAAGAGGAAATACAAGGGAGAGACATGAAGAGTAAGAGGAAAGGAGAAAAAGAAAGGGGGAAAAGAGCTATTAACATAGAAAACATATGTCGTTCCTCTTTCCTCTACCTTGCCACTACATGTATAGGCTTTCCCATCTCCCCTTCAGCACTCGGAGCACTCCCATCATCAACAACATCAACATCATCATCTTCATAGAGAACACGGAGTAATAACTCTCTCCCTTTATAATCTCTCCTCCCCCTCCCCCTCCCACCTCACCCTCCTCTTCCTCCTCTCATTCCCCCGCATTCCTCCGCTCAAAACTACGTCAGTGGTGTAACGTCTCTTCTCACTACGCATTTTCCGCCTAAATGTCTCTGTGTTATGGGTGTAGAAATTGCGGTAGAAAATGCTGGTTTGGTGCTTTGGCAGGATACAAGATTTCGTTAAGCAATTTTCACACGTCATACATACATATGACGAGTGAAAGCTTGTTTTATTCCTTGCATTTAACCCCGATCCTTATTTGTCTCTTCCTGGTTTCCCCTTTCTTTCTCTGCACTCCTTCACTTTTGAACATAGTGCTTTGACGTTTACTCTGCCGGAATATAACCCAGTATATTTTCGAAGACTTTTGCTTTCTCTTTTTCATGGTCAATGTTTAACAGCAGATTTTAATATGATTTTTGTTGCCATTTTTTGTACTCACGTTTTTTTTCCTGTTTACATTTTGTCAATGGTTTTCGCAATTTTGGCTTTTTTCTGCTTTTTTAAATTCTAGTTTTTTAACAAATTGGATGATATTTTCTCTCTATTTTAACCTTCTGGTTTCGTTTTTTAATTTTTGCTGCTGGTCTTTGTATTTTTTAATTATTTCCGTCCTCTCGTCGTCAATATAGTAAATCCACTGCTTCAGTTTCTATTTTCTGCCACTTTCTGCTGCTTAATTTCCTTTTTTATGATTTTTATTTTGGTTAGTTTTTTCGGCTACTTTCACTTTTCCGTTACGTTTTACTTTCACTTTCTCCTTTCTCATGTATATTTTGCCTTTCTTTTTTAAATTTCATAATTTTTATACTTTGTTATTTGTTACCTTTTTTCTGCTTTCTGCTACTTTTGCTTTTCCTTTTCGTTTGGATTGTTTTCTGCTTTCTCCTTTCTATCCTCGTTTTTCGTCCAGAATTTGCTGCCGATTTATTTTTTTATGCTGTTTTATATATTTTTTTAAATTTCTCTAATTTTTGCCGATGAATTTTTTTTATATCACTTTATATTTATTTTCCCTTCACTTTAATTTTTGCCGATTTATTTTTATGCATCTTTACACTTCCTTTCCCTTCCTCATTTCTTATATTTTCTGCTGTTTTATGCTATTTTCCGTTCTTTATTTTTTCTTGCTTATCCTTATTCCTTCCTCCTTTATTTTGGTTGCAATTCACAGGTACAATTTTTCTCACTGTTTTTCACACAGAACTTATGTTGTACTTACACATATCTGTAATTTCCCCTGCACTCGTTCCAAAAATGTCTTTTGTTTGACTTTCCCCACATGTGCAATTACTCTTCAGTTTTTCTGCGTTTCACCCATATATTGCATAAGTCCCATTTATGTATATTTGTTTCCACTCCAATATTCTTTCGTAATTCCCTTGACTGCTCTGGGCTCCGCCGCATTTCCACAACAAGTCATCATCATTATGCTCTTCCCTCTAACTCTTGGCTTGGCAGCATCCATGGGATTTCCCCGGTGTGTCACCATTTAATGTTTTCTACTGTTCCATACAAGTAATCCCAAACACTTTTTGTCTTACTTCCCTCTTTGGGATGTTTTCCCCCATTGCTCATCACACGGAGCACTTGACTCATTTGTCAGGGAACATGACAGAATGTGACAGGGGAGACTTATCCGCTTTTTTGTTTTTTTACACCTCTCCTCCCCCTTTGTCATTTCTGCTGTCTCCGGCCTCCACTTTCCCCTCACCTCGACACAAAATGTGGGCCTTTGTACATACGAAAGTGACATACATATTTGTGTTTCCCAAACATACGCACTCTGTCAACGTCAGCGGAGGGGATGGGGAGAGTGGGTAAAAGAAATAATAAGAAAAAACAAAAAGGAAAGTTACCCCACAGGAGATTTTTGTGTAGTTTCCTTGACTGTGTATGTACAAGTAACTAAGGCCAAATTCTCCAGCAAATGTGTGAATTTTTGGACTAATTTGATGAAATCACCGGCAAAAGCACTGTATTTTTTTTCATTTTATGACCGCATCAAGAAACTTACAGCGTTTTCGAGTTGGTAACAGAGATAATATTTGAATTTTGTTGAAACTCGTTTAGAATAGAAAGAAAGAACAGAAATAAAGAATTTATACAAAGCATAGATTCTTTTTTTTAACTTTGACGGAGACAAAAATCAAAAGCCAAAAAATAGATAATTAATTCAGATAAAAATCAAAAGCTGAAAAAATAGAAATTGATTCAGGCAAAAATCAAAAGCCCAAAAAGTAGATAACTATAATTCAGACAAAAATCAAAAACTCAAAAAATAGAAATTATTTCAGGCAAAAATCAAAAACTCAAAAAATAGATAATAAATTCTAAATTGCATTAATAAATTCTGCGCTGCACGCCTTCGACAGCAGTTAAAATAATCAGGTTTGTCCACGATTTGTTTGTGACGAAGGCGAAATTGAAAAAAAAGTAATTTATATACGTTAATATTTGTTTACTCTGACCGAGTTTCGTTAGAATTGATAGATTGACCTCTTTAGAGATGAAACTGTGCTGTCTCTGGCAGCTATAGCAGGGTAAAAAGTAACGATAAGAAAATTCTGCCACATATGTCACATTTTTCTGCAGGATTGGGATTTAGTTGGACACTAGATAAATGCATTTCCAAACAATTTCTGGGTAATTCACACGGAAATGACGCTCTTTAGTAAAAAAATATTAGAAGAAAGAAAAAAAAGTGAAAGTTGTCTACTGCCCTCATAGCCCCCGAAGTTTTAGTGCCATCCCCTCTTTGCATGGGGGCCTGCATATCTCAGGCATGTGCGTACGTATTTAATTTGTGCCTTTCACCTCCTCCACAAATCCTTGGGGCTTTACCACTACATGTCTACTAACTGTGCAGTGCTTATTTATTTTTTTCTTTCACTATTTCTCTCTCTTTCTCTCTTTTTCCCCGTTTTTGCGCTTCGAAAGGAGGGTTAGGGTTTTCCGAGAAAATCAAGGGAGATTATTCCGGAGATAAATTTCCCCTGATTTTTTTCCTCCTGCCCGCCTTCTCCCTACAGGGCTTCCACCTCTTGATCCTCTTGGGGCTTGTCTAAAGTAATTATCTTTTCACGTCTTTCGCTGAAAAGTCCCGTACGTCTTTGTTAACGGGACATTTTTCTCTTTCTTTCATTTTCTCACTTTCTTTTTGTTTTTCTTTCCTTTTACTTTCCCTTTATAATTACGTATGAATACCCCTCTTTTGATCCCACTTTCACCGTCTTTCTCTTTCTTATTTTGTGTTACTTTCTCTCTTTTTTCTTTTCTTTTTATCATTTTACTATATTTTGTGCTAATCCATCTTTTTTCTATTTCTTTTATTCATGTTTTTTCCTTCTTGTTTCTTTTCCCTAATTTTCATCTCTTTATGTGTGCAATTAATTGGGTCTTTACATTTTTTTGCCTGTCTATATTTTTTCTCAAATTTATGATCATTTCCTATTTTTTTATTATTTATTCTGTTAATGTTCTAATTTTCCCTTCGTCGACATTATTTTCGTATAATGAATTTCTATTTTCTGCTTTTACTTCCTTCATTTGATCTGTCTCCATTTTCCGTGCGTTTGTCTCTTATTCATTTTATTTATTTATATATATTTTTCTAATCTATATTTTATCTGTCTCCATTTTCTGCGTCGTTGTCTCTTCTTCATTTACCTACATTTTTATTTATTTATATGTTTTTCTTTTCTAATAATTTACGTTATTTCTGGCAATTTTTACGTCGTCTCTATCCCGCTTTTCAATTTTCTCTCAGTCGCTTTCTTCTCTGTTTCTCTATCTGCATCTCAGCTGTCTCACGTTTTTTTCTAGCTACATTTTTTCTCGTCTCCATTTACCTCCCGCAAATTTCTTCCTTTTATCTTTCCAAACATAGACGGTATAACAACAAAGGGTATAGCACCTCCAGTATTTTTTGCATTTACTTGGTGCCTGCATTTGCTCTTTCCCCAAACTTTTGTTTCTCCTACTTTCACTCAGGGGTTAACAACTCCCGGTGGAAGATGAGTTTTGTGGAGCACATTGTGAGCTTTCTCGGGGCGTGGAGAAAGAAGAGAAAGTCAAAGTTACAGTTTTCTTCTGTCATAGAAAAAAAGGGAGACTTTCAGGGACGAAATTTGACTAATATGTCCCCTCCCCATGATTTTTAATGACATGCATGCCGTTGGTGTATGAAACACCGTTTTCAATTCTGCCCATGCACGAGCACATGCCGGGGGAAGGAGGAACTTTTAGTGAATTTTAATAGCAATTAAACAACGTGCCACATACACTTTCTCCCTTTTTCTGTGTTTCTTTTCTCTTTGTCTTTCCGCCTTAACACACATATAGTTACATCCCATTAAGGGAAGAAAAAGAGTAAGTACGTAGAAAAAAAGGCTTTTCCCCTCCACGAAAAAAAAAAGCTCTAAGAAGAACTTTTGGGATAAAACTCCATGGGAAAAAATAAAATATACCGAAATAGTGGGACAGAGAGGGAGGAAGAGAGAAATGAAGATAAAGAAAAAAAAGGTCCGATGAAGGGAAATGTGAGGAGAAATGGATGGAGGTTCCGTAATAAAACTCATTATGGCCATTCTGCTATTATGCTCCTTATTTTTTTAGTGAGTTTTTCTTCCATTCTAATAATAAAATATGATTGGGAGGGCAGCAAAATAGGAAGTGTGGTGGCGAGGAAGGAGGAGACCACTACGCTTTTTAATGGACTCCTCCGCCTCTTTTTTCCCTCTCTCCGGCGCTTAGTATTTAGGCGGATTCCCTTGGAATACTTTATTTCTTTCTCCCTCCCTCTCCCACTATTCTGGATGCAGGAATAATACGAAGATTCTCTCTCTCCTCTCAAAAACTTTTTCCCAAGGCTTTTACAGCCCTCACTTATTGCAAGTCATAATAATGAGCTCAGTTCACGGTCTCGGGGAGCACGAGAAGATGCAAAGCAGAGAGTGGAAAGGCAGAGAAAGCGGACAAACGAAAGTGAGGCAAATCAGAAAAAGAGAGGACAACGTAAGAGAAAATATAAAGAAAAATTTAGCAAGCAGAATCAGCAGGAAAAAATCAAAATCATAACAAGCGGGATTAAATATTAAAAAATGAAAAGAAAAAAAAGACAGAAAAATACAAGCAGACTAAATGTAAAAAAACGAAAAGTAACAAAAACAGAAAACTACGAAAAAACAGAAACATATAGAAAAATTGAAACGCAAAGCACAGCATTACACAAAAAAATTGAAACGCGAAAAAACAAAAACGTAGAGAGATTGAAACACGAAAAAATAAAAAAATATACAAAAAATGAAAACCAAAAAAAGAAAATACGAAAAGAAGAAAAATAGTGAAAAAATGAAAAGCGAAAAAACCAGAATAATATAGAAAAACAGAAAAATAGTGAAAAAATTAAAGCGAAAAAAACTAGAATAATATAGAAAAAGAGAAAAAATGTGGAAAAATGAAAAGCGAAAAAAAAACAGAATAATATAAAAAAAGAAAATACGAAAAGAAGAAAAATAGTGAAAAAATGAAAAGCGAAAAAAAACAGAATAATATAAAAAAAGAAAAATAGTGAAAAAATGATAAGCGAAAAAAAACAGAATAATATAAAAAAAGAAAAATAGTGAAAAAATGAAAAGCGAAAAAAAAACAGAATAATATAAAAAAAGAAAAATAGTGAAAAAATGAAAAGCGAAAAAAAACAGAATAATATAGAAAAAAATAGGAAAAGCAGCAATATATAGAAAAATATGACAAGCAGAAAAAAGAGAAAATTACGAAAAGCAGAAAAAAGCAGAAAAAAGAGAAAATTACGAAAAGTAGAAACATATAGAGACACGCCAAGCAGAAAAAAGCGAAAATTACGAAAAGTAGAAATATATAGCAACACATGACAAGTAGAAACAAGAGAAAATGACGAGACAGAAGGTAAGAAAGCGAGTGAAAGGGACGAACAGAGGGAACAAATGAGAAATAGAAGGAGAGAACAAGGAATGACAAAAGAAGATACAGTTAAGAGAAAAAGTGAGAAGAAAGGGTAGGATAAATAGAGAAGAAAAAATAGTAAGAGAATTAAAAATAAGAGTAAGGGACTGAGAAAAATAATAGAACGAGAATGAATGAAGGAGAAAGGAAATGGATCACGAAAACACGAGTCCCAAAAAAAGAGACAGACAGAGAGAATTAACCAATGAGAAGATAGAGCGAAGGAAACTAATTGACGAAAAAAGAACGATTGCAGAGTAACCGGATCAAAGAGAAAGAAAGAGAGAGGGAATGATGAAAGAGTGTAGGAGAAAGTTGTATATATTACGAATGTAAAAAAATCAAGTAGATGGAATGGAGAGAAAGACAAACCTTTCTCGTCTTTGAGTGGTATTTAAATTGCATTCCCAGGGATTTCCCTCCATTCTTCCGTTATACATCTGATCACGTTGAAGAGGTCGGGGAAAGAAGCCCCTTTTCCATTCCCGGCATTAGAAAAGACTTTTAAAATCTGGAGAAATATGTTAAAAATAGCCACAAGGCTGGGGAAGGAGCAGGGTGGAGGATGATGGAATTAAAAAAACATTCGGACTAAGTGCTTCCGAAGGGACTCCCACCCTCTTAAGTCTCAAGTCATGGGTGGGAAGTGCTGGAAAAACACTGGGCGAAGAGTGGAACGAATAATTGAAAATATAAAAAAATCTGAAGATACTATCGAAAAATGTAGGAAAAAACTGGATGAAAAATTAAAATAAAACTGTGTGTGGGAGACATTTTGAAAGAGAAACATTTATCCGTATGCTAGTAAAGGGCTTAAGAGAGAAATTGCGGAATGGAAGGAGAAAAAAACTATAGAATAAGGAGGAATATTGTGAAATCAAAAGACACAAAGAGTGCAAGGAATAGACAAAAACAAAGGGAATATTTGTATAAGAGAGGGAGAAGATGCGTCAGTAAAACCAAAATTGTCTACATTCGTACTTCCCCAGCCACTGACAAGGATCCATGATCTGTATGCTTAAGTAGCTCAATAATAACACTGTCTGGATCCTTTCCTTTCTCGCATCCTTCCATCGACACTCTAAAGATGGGGGAAAGTTTCGAAGCGGAAGTAAAATGTTGACTAGTCCCAAAAGACAGTTCTTTCTTTTCTGCTTTCACTCGGCTATTTTTTTTGGTGTTTCTACCTTTTATTCTGAATTTACATTTGGGACGACATGGCCTGCTTTTTTAATGCTGCCTTTCTCCCGCCGACTTTCTCACTCTCACATTTTCTTTTTTCCTCTCTTCCACTTGCTTTTCAATTTCCCTCTTGCTTTCCATATTTCACTTCCTTCGTGTCTGAAACGTTTCTCTCTAGGAAGAGTTTCCTATTTCTGTCTTCCTTTCTCTCTCTCACTTTTCTCTCTTTGTGTTTTTCCTCATTTCTCCCATTTTTCCATTTCTCTAATTTGTCTCTCTTCCCCCTTTTATTATTTTGTTCTATCGTTTCCCCCCATACTCCTTTTTTTATCGTCCTCCCATTGTTCCCATTCTATACGTCTCTCGCAATTTTCTTCCTTCCTTTCCATTTTCTATTTCTCATTCCCTTCCTATCTCTCTCGTTTTTCTCCCTTCCAACGCATTTTCCCTATATCTCTTTTTTCGTCCAGTGTTCTCTCCGTGTTGTTCCTCATATCTCACTTTCTGCCATATATCTAATTTGTATCTCTTCCATTTTTTGTTTGTTTTTATCTCATTCTCCATCATTCACTTTTATTTCTCACACTTTTCGAATTTTATTCGTCTCTCTCACTTTTATCTCTTGCTCTCCTCTACCTATCGTTCCTTTTCTGTCGCTCTTATTTTTCTTTATTCGGCTCATTTTTACCGTTTGCTTTCTCTTCCCATCTCTCTTACTTTTTCCGCATCGATATTCTGTTCCTCTCTCTTAAATATTTCTCTCTTCCATTCCTTTTTTCAATTTCAATTTGCTTTCTCGTTCCGTCTCTCTTACTTTTTCTCATCGATATTCTGAAACTCTCTTTCTGTTAATCATTTCTATCTTCCACTCATTTTGACATTTTGCTTTCTCCCTTTCTCATTTGTCTCTCATATTTCTCTTTCTCTTATGCTTCTCTATTTCTCATATTTCTCTCTCAATTCTCTCTCTCATATTTCTCGCTCATGTTTTTCTCTCATTTCTCTCTCTCATATTTCTCGCTCATTTCTCTCTCTCATATTTCTCGCTCATGTTTCTCTCTCATTTCTCCGTCTCACATTTCTCTCTCATTTCTCTCTCATGTGTGTCTCTCTCTCATGTTTCTCTCTCTCGCATGTTTCTCTCTCTCGCATGTTTCTCTCTCTCATATTTCTCTCATGTTTCTCTCTCTTATATTTCTCTCATGTTTCTCTCTTTCATTCGCTTCCCCATTCGTTTATCTCTTTGTTTCTCTCCGTCCATCCAAATTTCCTCTCTTCCATTTCCTGTCTCCATTTCCCTCTCAAGCTTCCTTTGTCCACGTCCTTTGAACAATCTCCATACATTCCTTCATTTTCCCCGGAAAGAGTAGGGAAGCACAAAGGAGGAATCAGTTACATTTCCGATTCTTGAATTATATTTAAGTCTCTGGTGGAAAACACAAACAAAAACAAGTACAAAGGAAACCTTCAAAAGGAAACAAGAAACCGAGAGAGAGAAGGAGAGAATGGTGCCCTTCCTCAGTGGTCAAGCCACAGAGGGAAAAAGAAGGGTGCTTTTGTCCCCAAGTTGAGACTTGACGTCTTTACTAACCACATAAAAGCCCCCTAACTCGCTGTCCATTACTCCTGAGGACCATTCCGACTTGTAAACTGCCAAATGTTTCTTTACCCAGTCACTCACCCTCAACTTCCCTCTCCTTTCCCTCTCCATATCATTGTGGGTGTGTGTCTTTCCGTATTCTACGTCCACGACTTTGTCCTTAGCATTATGGTAGTTTTCGGCTGTCTGGTTACTTTCCCCCGAAAAAAATCCTCTGTACACTTTCACCCTTGAAGCGAAACGGGTTGTGCGTGTGTGAAAGTGTACATACGTTTCGTACCTTTTTATAGCCTTTTACGATTTGAACCTCCAGCGTATATTATGAGCGGAACGATGAGAAGGACTTTGCTGGATGGACTCTTACCACATCCTTTAAGTGTTACGTTATTTCCTCTTTTAGGACTTTTACTCCCCATTCCATGGAGCTTTCGTTTGTATGGAAGGTAATACATACGGATGTCTCTTGTATTTTTTTTATTTTGGGAGTTGAAAACACAGTTTAAAGCTTTGGTCATGCCCTCCGGAGCATTTCCTTTCGTCATTTGGAACTGTGCGTAAAGGCCATAATCAAGTGAGAGCTTATGTACTCTAAAGGGTGTTTCTCACGTTCCTGGGGTCATTGCAATAACTGTAATGCATGGGGTGAAAGCGGCTGGGTGTTCAGTAGGTGCCATTTAAAAAAATACTTTTCTTGGGAAAAGTGATGGATGAGTGAAGCTAACGAAGACGACAAGAGCAGATAGGCTGCTGTTGGAATTCACACAGGAAAAAAAAGGAATTGAGGGAGATGGCAATAGACTTGACCCAAAATGTGGGCAAAAGATGGAAGGCACGGGAGAAAATAAGAAAACAAGTAAAAAAAGTTAGCACGAGAGAAAGTCAAAGAAAAATGAGAGAGAAAGTAAGGGAGAAAGTTGATTAAATTAGGTATAAATGAAGCAAGAAAGTCGAAGAGAAAATTAAAAAGAAAGTAAGGGAGAAAGTTGAAGGGGAAGTTAGAAAGAAAATAAGGGAGAAAGTCAAAGAGGAAATTAGAAAGAAAATAAGGGAGAAAGTCACAGGGCAAGTTAGAAAGAAAATAAGGGAGAATGTCAAAGAGGAAATTAGAAAAAAAATAAGGGAGAAAGTCAAAGAGGAAATTAGAAAGTAAATAAGGGAGAAAGTCAAAGAGAAAAGTAGAAAGAGAATAAGGGAGAAAGACAAAGAGGAAATTAGAAAGAAAATAATGGAGATATCCCCCTTATTATAGTCAAAGAGGAAATTAGAAAGAAAATAATGGAGATATCCCCCTTATTATAGTCAAAGAGGAAATTAGAAAGAAAATGAGAGAGAAAGTCGAAGAGGAAATTAGAAAGAAAATGAGAGAGAAAGTCGAAGAGGAAATTAGAAAGAAATAAGGGAGGAAGTGGAAGAAAAAGCAAGACGGAAAACCAAAATGGTAACTAAAAAACCTTGAAGGAAAAGGTAGAGAAAGCGAGAAAAAACGGGTAAAGTCAAAGACAAAATAAAATAGGAACAACAAAAGCCAGAGAAATGGTGAACCGTAAACAATTGGTATAATTAACAGAAGGAATTTAAGAGAAAAAACATAGAGAAAAAGACGATGAAAAATGTGCTAAACTCAGGGGAAAGAAGAAACTCTAAAACAAGAAAGAAAAATTGAAAAAAAAGGAAATCAAGGAAAAAGAGAAAGTTGTAGGAACAGCGAGAAAGGAAGTCAGAGAGGAAGCAAGAGAAAAATTCAAAGAAAAAATAAGAGAAAGCTGGAGAAAACGGCACAAAGTGACCATAACTAAAATGGAGACAAAGAGCTGGAGACAATTACAGCGACCTGAACGGAGACATCCAGAGAAAGAGAGGAAACAAATGCAATCTTAAGAAAGCAATGCCGAAATAAAAAACTGCCCACGAAGTAGAAGTAGAGACGGAAGCAAGCCAGCCAGAAAGAGGTCGAGAGGATGCAGGAGAATAGAGAAAGAGAGCGAAGAAAAATCAAATAATAAAAATGAGAAAAAAAGTATAAACTTCCAGAAGGTCGAGAGGAAGTAGAAAAAAGAGCGGAAGAAAGAAAGTTGCTGAAAACAGACGACAGAATGAGAACGCGCGAGAGAGAGAGAAAAGGTAATTTTCTACTATAGAGCGAGTTAATAGAAAAATAAGGAGTATAAGCTTAAAAGACGGTGGGGATTCCTTCATCGCAGGTTTACCAGCTTTCTCAGTTTCTCCCTGGCTAATCCCACACAGAACTAAAAGGAAATCTGCAGACAGTAGCAGAATGCCGTGGAAAGTAGCTGTAGTGGAAACTGGCATGGGGAGACAGGGAAATCGTGGAGGCGGGAGTGAGATGGCCAAAAGAGAGAAAAAATAAGGGAAGGAAATAGGAATTTTTGCAGCGGAAGGACTTAATACGATTAGTAATAACGACCAATGTTAATCTCAAAGGAGATGGGAACAAGGTGGAAATAAAACATGCTCTTATACCATGACGTCCTTCCGCAGTGACTCATGCAATTTCAGTCTCTCTCTCTCTGCTTTTTCTTGCTCTCCTTCCATTTCTTCTTCTTTTATTTATACTTCTCTCCTTTCGCTATCTCACTTCTTTCTTGGCGTCTCTTTCTTCTCATTTTTAATCGAATTCGTTTGATCAAAATGCTTTAATCTCTACTTCTATCAATTTCCTTTTTCCTCTCGTCTCTCTTCTCTATTTTCCCTCAGTTTTCTCCCCTTTCTCTCTTCTCCATTTCCCTCAGCTTTCTCTCTCTTGTCTCTCTTCTCCATTTTTCCACAGCTTTCTCTCTTGTCTCTCTTCTCTATTTTCCCTCAGTTTTCTCTCTTGTCTCTCTGCTTCCTCTGTCGTCTCTTCTCTCTCTGTTTCCTCTGTCGTCTCTTCCGTATCTATCTGTCTCTCCTTCGGTCGCTCTTTGTTTTCGGTTTTTACATGATTCTGCTCCAACTCTTTTGGGTTCATTCAATCTCTGTTTAACGTTTTCCCTTTCCTTCCTTCAACCTACTTGTTCCTCACCTCTTTGCTGGATGTAATTATTTATTTTGCATTTATTTCTACATGTTCGTATGAATAAAAGTTTGACCAAATTTTTCATTCTTGCTTTTGTCATTTAATTTTTTAAGATAACCGTCGCATTTACGTATTTTTAAATGATAGAAAAATGACAAAAACCACCTTTAATCTCTCTCGCCGTCTTTTCTTCTTATTTTTCCGCCTCACTTCTAAATTCTCTGCGAAAGTCTATCTTTTTCGTTCTTCTAAATTCTCTGTGAAAGTCTCCCTGTCTCTCTCGTCTAAATCCTCTGCCAGAGTCTCTCTTTCTCTCTCTCTTCTAAATTTTCTGACCTAAAATTGCTCTCCGTTCCCCCTTTACTATCATATCATTTGTTTGTCAATTCTATCTCTTATTTTCTTTCTATCTGCGTCTTTGCCCTTACTTACTTGCTCTCCTTTACTACCCACCCAGATTTTGTTCTTTTCTGCTCCTACTCTTTCCTTCAATTATGGCCTCCCGCTCTTTATCTTTCTTGTTAGTCTCTCTCTCTCTCCGTCTTTAATCTCTCCGTACGTTACTTTGAAATTGATGAGGGCACGTATCTCTCTTTCTGTCTCTCTCCCCGTCTCGCACTCTCCTTCGCTCCTGCTATTCATCCCTTAGTCAAGTTGTTGTCTCCTTCCTTAATCAGGTCCATGGCATCTACTGCCAGAGAGGAGTGAAATGATGACGTTTCTCCAAATCATTTGCCTCATTCGGCTTCTTCATTATCTCCTCTTCTCCCTACTCTCAATCTCACTCTTTGCGCCTCATTCCAGGCTTCTCTATAGATGTAGTACTATCCCATTTATTTCCCTCGTTCACCTCCTTTCTTCTTATAATCTAAGCTCCAACGGCTGAGATCCAAAATCTTCCCCATCCGGCACCACTCCATCAATTAGCAAAGGCTTCCGTTCTGTCTATGCCCAATATGCTCCTTTTTAATTAATTGTTATCTGGCCCCCGTAATTACCCAGAAATCTTGAGCAAAACATTTATGAGGATATTTGACGAAAAATATTTCCCCCCTTTTGGGGGTTTCTAAAGGATTTAATACATGGGAGCTGCCCCACGGTGAGGCACTTAAAAAAAATTGTATATATATTTGTTTGCATTTGTGTTTATATACGTATGTATGTATTATGTGCAGAAAAAAAATGCCTTTCAGTTCCCTTTTAATAAGTGTCCCTCTCAGGAAAGATCTGAAACGGCGGAGCTTTCTTCGCCTTTCATCCGAGTTGAAGAGAGCGTCGTTTAACTGCTCTTCAAAGGTCTTTCAATCCACCTTTTCCCTCACCCCTTTGAATGTGTTCCTGGAGAAGATGCCTTAGAAAAAATGGTACGGTCGAAGATGCATAAGTACACGGAGAGGCACCAAGACTCCCTTTGTCTTGGAGGGCTTCTTTAAGAGGATTTTGAAAAGGATTCCTTCTCCGCCGGTACACACGCAATTTTTTCTTTGCGGGGAAGGAAGTGTTGTTTTTCTTTTGTGGTCCTGGTTTTTTTTGTAGTATTTTTTGATGGTGTCGCTTTTACTCACTCTTTCACGAGGCTTGGATTTCCATTGTTCAGGGAGGTGTTGTGTAATTCCATTAGAAAAAATTATTTTTTTCCATTACCCCCGCTCTTGTTTCCTTAAGTGCTGCACCTGCTCCTTTGACGGGGGAATGTTTTTAATTTCTTTATCTGTCGGCATGTGGGACCTTCCATTTTTGGGGGATTCAGACCTTGCCTTTTGTGACTCAATTTTTTGTCCATTGTCCTTTGTTTACACGTGCGACATGCTCTGGGGCTTTTTTGTTAATCCTTGGCAACTATTGTCTTTCTCGGTCATTTTTTTTCCATTGGAAGAGGAATTTATCTCTGTTTGCATTCCTTTCTCGGTGGATTGCCTTTGTACGTTCTCGTTTCTTAGAAGTTGTCTCTTTTCTTTCGTCTCGCTATTGCTTGTTGTTTTATTGCCTGTTGTATGTTTCTGCTTCTACCACGTTGTCCTTTATTACTCTCCTTTATTCCTATTTCGCTGTTACCTATGTCACTTTCTCTTTCCGTCTATATGCCCCATTTATGTTTTATAATTCAATTTCTCGCTATTTCTTTCTCTGTTTCTAGTTCTGACTAAAGAAAGGAAAGACGTTTCCTTTCTTTATCTGTTTTGTCTCGCTTTTTATTTACTTATTCCTTGGTTTTTCGTCTCCTCTTTGGTTTTTCCACTTTCTCTGTGGTGTTTCTATTTTTTCGCTTTTGGATGTTTCCCATCACTCTGTTTTTTATATCTTTCTCTCTTTGATTTTGTTTTATCTTTCTCTGCTTTTTGTCCGTTGCTCTCTGTATCTGTTTTTGTCTCTTTCTCTCTATTTCATATTTTATTTGCTGTCTCTGTTTTTGTCTATTTCTGTCTATTTCATATTTTATTTGCTGTCTCTGTTTTTGTCTCTTTCTCTCTATTTCATATTTTACTTGCTGTCTCTGTTTTTCATTTCATTCTCTATCTGTTTTTCTTCTCTTTCTCTATCTCTTGATATTTCCTCTCCTTCTCGCTGTATATGTGTTTCTCTTTATCTGTCTGATATTTCCTCTTTCTCTCTGATATTTCATCTTTCTATGATATTTCCTCTTTCTCTCTAATATTTAATTTCTTCATCTGATTTCCCTCTCTTTTTCTCTGATATTTCCTTTCTCTTTCTGATTTTCAATCTCTTTTTCTCTGATATTTCCTTTCTCTTTCTGATTCT
This sequence comes from Disparrhopalites patrizii, assembly GCA_034698585.1. Classification (NCBI taxonomy): domain Eukaryota; kingdom Metazoa; phylum Arthropoda; class Collembola; order Symphypleona; family Sminthuridae; genus Disparrhopalites; species Disparrhopalites patrizii. Next base: position 129,430 of record JAQGBT010000014.1, read on the forward strand.
CCCTCTCTTTCTCTCTGATTTTTCGTCTCTTTCTCTGTTTTTTTGTCTCTTTCGCTCTGTGGTTTTTCGTTCCTTCCTCTCTCTTTGTTTTTTCTCGTCCTCTCTGGTTTCCCCTCTCTTTTCTCCCTTATTGATTTTTCCTCAGTTTCCCTCTCTCTCTGTTTCTCGTCACTTTCTCCACGATTTTTCTGAACACCTGCGTGTGCACTTCATTTTTTATCTGTCGATTCTATTCTCTTTGCATTTTTCTCCTTTTCTACGGGTACTTCCTTCTCTTCTACATTTGGTTCTTCTTTCGCGTTTTTTCTCTGTGGCTTCCTTTCTCTCTTTTTCTCTCTCTTCGCGCATTTTGTGCCTCTTTCTTCGTCTCTCTCGATCTACCTCCATTTCACAGTTTATGCCACGTTTTTCTTTTTCTATTTTTGCCACCCAATTATGTACCGTCTTTTCTACTTCTCTCGGTCTTCATCGCTTCCTCACACTTCCTAAAAATGCTTCGGCTGCTCATTGTATCGCCCCATCGCTCTCCTGCCTCCCCCGTATCAATTTCTTTAGCTCTCGCTCTGCCGTCGTCCCTCTCATTATCCCCACCTTTTTTTTTTGTGTTCGTCTCTCGCTTATTTATTACCTCTTTCCCCCCACACCTCCCCTGTCATTTAATTTCTCCTCCCACTCCCCTCTACTCCTGCTGGGAGATCATTACTTTCATCCCTTTCTAAACTTATTTTTTTCCATCCTCCAAATTCTCTTCTGTATATTACGCAATTTCAGACTCCTCACTCACAATTCGCTCCTACTCTGGTGCGTTTTTTCACGTCTAAATATAGTGCATCCTTGTTTTTTACGAGTGCAAGTAGTTTTTTAAAGGAATTCGCATCAGTTAATTCAACCCCACGCCCCAACACTCTCCTTCCTGCCTTTGGTGTTTTGGACTAAACTTTTTCTTCGGGTTATAATTATTTTCACACTTGTCGCCTTTGACATAATTATGCATATGCTGGGGTCGCATAGGGCGTGTTATTTCCTCCAGATCTGTTATACGGAAACACTGGATACATGCATATAAACATAAAATTTTGCTGTGCCTTTTTCACTCTTTCACATTCACTCTCTCTTTGCACTTTTTAAAATAAAATTAACATTAAAAAAGGGTGGGACATGAAGAGAAAAAGAAAAAAACGAAAGATGAGATGAAAAATGAAAGAGAACGTTCGAGGGAAAAAACGTCAGTGATAAGTAAAGAGAATTACATGAACGACTGGCTAATTACTGGAAAAAATATAACTAGACTCATTTATCTGTCCTTGTGCTATCTAAATACTAAGTATACTAGTATAAGAAGCGTCTACATCCTTTTTTGAGCAACTTCTGACATAAATTCCGGTAGGTGTAAAAATGCCCTCCAAAAACTCGTGCAACCATCCAAAAATAAGGAGATTTCTGGGGAAAAAGGCCTAGAACAAAGGAAAGAAATCGTGGGAGAAAAAAAAGGGTGAGGAAATTTTCCCCTTCGTTCCCTTTGTTTAGAGTTTAAATTACTCTGTAAAAGGAATGTGAGAGAGGATTTGGAATGGCTTTGTCTCTTCCTTGGAATGTTCGAGCCACCAGGGAAACAATTGATGAACGTTTTTTTGAGGAGAGAGGAGAAAGTAGTTTTTTTTGTCTCTTGGTTAAAATTTTCATGGAGAGTCAAAGCCATTAGCATGTCGTGCGTGTTTGGGGGTAGAAAAAAATAGAATAAATTTTTAATTTGATGACGGCCAATAAATACTTGATGGTTGTCCGATCCCGTAACTTTCTACGTGTCTTCTTTCCCCAACACTTGCATTTTTTTGCTTTCTACAGTTCCGTTTTACGTTTCTTCTGTTACTGAAAATGAGGCTATCTCTTTCTTTCCAAGGACTTTTACAATTTTCTGGCGTCGTCGGTCTCCCTTGGTGTTCCTCCAAAGCTTCCTTCGTTAGAGCTATTTTTTGCTTACTTCGAAGGAATCCAAGAGAGAGAGAGAGAGAGGTTTAGCTTGTCTTCTTCTCTCAATTACATTGGTGTCCAATTTGTGTCCTCTTTATCTATGGTAGAATTATTTTCGATCCCTACCCTTTTTTTAGGTGTCTTATTTCACCCTGCGTTAGGATTTTCCGTGGTCCGTTGTCCTTTTTTTAAAGTACACTGATCCTTCGGGGGAAAACGAGCTTGGACTTTTGTGAAAAACAACAAACTGGGACACACCGAATATAAGGGGAAAGAAGAGCATGCTGTGGATTATAGTATTACAATTTTTGCTCTTATTTCCTCGTAGTGATCTCTGTCGGACTGTTCACCATACGGTCATATTTTTCCCCTTAAGGAAAGACGAGAAAACTTTCCCGAAATAATTTGGTGATTTTGCATGCGTTGGGTTATAATTACGCTGAAAATGGGACTGTTTCTTCTTGTCTTCTTACTCTGTACTTATTTTGGCTCCTTTATCCTAATTTCACTTTCTTGACTGATTTTACATGTTGGTATTGCTGTCAAGTTTAAGTTTTCTCCGTATTTTTCACTACTGTCTTCTATTTACTTTTTTACTATTGTTTCTATTTATTTTTAACTTTTTCTTTTCCTTTATATTTTATTATCGCTCTCTCGTTATTTTGTACTATCGCTTTCTCTTTATGTTTTACTATTGCTTTCTCTTTATTTGTTATTACTGCTTTCCCTTTATTTTTGTTCTTGCTTTCTTTTTATTTTTTATTATTGCTTTCTCTTTGTTTTTTTATTATTGCTTTCTCTTTGTTTTTTTATTATTGCTTTCTCTTTGTTTTTGCTATTGATTTTTCTTTATTTGTTATTGATTTCTCTTTATTTGTTATTATAGCTTTCTCTTTATTTGCTATTATTGCTTTCTCCTTGTTTTTTATTATTGCTTTCTCCTTCTTTTTTGTTCTTGCTTTCTCTTTATTTGTTATTATTGCTTTCTCTTCATTTTTTGTTATTGATTTCTCTTTATTTTTTATTATTGCTTTCCCTTTATTTTTGTTCTTGCTTTCTTTTTATTTTTTATTATTGCTTTCTCTTTGTTTTTGCTATTTATTTCTCTTTATTTGTTATTATTGCTTTGTCTTCATTTTTTGTTATTGATTTCTCTTTATTGTTTATCATTGCTTTCTTTTTTTTTTGTTATTGCTGTATCATAATTTTGTTTTTCCATTTCTAGTTTACTTTTTCTTCCTCTTTATTTTATTTATTTACTTTGTTTCTTTATGATTTTGCTTGCTTTGAATGTTTTACTGTAACTTCGTTTTTAAATTGCACTGCTGCTGTTTTTCTGGCTTATTTATAGTTTCTCCGTCCGTTTAACTGTCTTTTTTCCGTACTTGCCTGGTTTAATTTTTAATGATTGTTTTCCTCCCCTTTACTTTCACTCATTATGTCTCACTGTCACTGTTATCTACGTTATTAATAGTTACCTTCTCTCGAATTCCTGTTTCCTTTGTTTTTCTTTTTTTATTAATATAGATCTAGTCACAATCACTATGCTTATCTATTACTCTCCTTGTCATTTTGTCTTGTTTACGGTGGCTATGTTCCCTCAACCATCCTTTCCACATCGCTCTCCTGACAGGTATATTATTATTGGAATAAATATTATTAGTGTGAAAATCTTTTATGCCTGTAGCGGTTTCTCTCCAGTAATTTACCAAAGCCCAAAAGAAATCAGAGTCCCACAAAAGTTTGCTTTCCCTAAATCAAATTACAATTCCACCTGGATTTTGCTTTATCTTCAAAATTCAAAATTTTTGCTCTGGCTGTTAGCTGCTCATTTGTACATGAACGTAAATCCTTTTCCAGCATTCCGGCTCCCCAACCAAAAACTTTGCAATTCCAATTAGTTCACTGAAGAGAGACATGAAGAGAGACTCTCTGCAAATAAAGTTTCCCCCTCTATTTTTCCTCCCAAATCCGGACTTTCCCCTTACCATCAAACAAATTAAGTTCCAAAAAATTGGGAATGTATGCCCACACCATTAATGGAGTTACTCCAAGATCCCCCTTCATGATATATTTGGGGATGTGACAGAACGTGTGTGACTCCAATTAGAGGATCTTGTATCAGATTCACTTTTACGGGGGAAGTCCTAAAAGCTCTTGTGTGTGTAGACGCAGGGCTTTGTTAATTTATTTGACGAAGTATTATTATATTTGCGAAGTGAAGAGGAGCCCCTATAGAGGTGCATACGAAGATAGATGGAGGTAAGGTGAAAGTATAAGATATCCTTCTCGCTCAAGGAATTTTGTTACTATTCACTATCAAAGGCTTGCTGAGGCAGGAGAGTCCCACTGTCTTCTTTGTAGACAGAGACTAGGAGGGGAAAGGGTGAGAGAGGGAGACAAGGAATTGAGTTTGAAAATGTCAACCTTTTCACAAGTCTCAATGGAATGGATAAATGAAATGATGAATGCATGTATACGTAACTATTTTAGATGGAGGCAGAGAAATCCTCCTTCGTCTATATCCGCTCAACCAACCAAGAGAGAGTCCGAAAGAGAGAGAAACTGGGAGAACGGAAGAAGACAAGAGAGAAAAAGAGAGGGAGAGAAAGAGAGAAAGAGAGAAAGAGAGATAAGAGAGAAAGAGAGAGAGGAAGAGAGAGAGAAAGAGGGAGAAAGAGAGAAAGAAAGAGAGAGAAAGAGAGAGAGAAAGAGAGAGAGAGTACGAGAGAGAAGGAACTTTTTGGGTTTTTCATCTATAAAGGAAAGTAGAGATGACTTGGAGTGAAAGGGTTATTAGACAAGGAGAAAGTCTATACGTGGGGAAGGAAGACGGGAGAGACTCCTCATGTTTACACATCTCATATCTTACGCTTCTACAAGTCAACATTCATTAGCTTTCCAGGGACTCGTCCCTCACTCCGGTGCCATTTTACTACACGAAGACTCTCTCTCTCTCTCTCTCTCTCTCTCGCTCTCACTCACATGCTTACTTTCTCTTTTACAATTTTACATGTGAAACTATTTCACTTCTTGTATGAAGAACTTCCTTCACAACTTGGGAATTATAGTGAAATCTCAGTCTGTCGGTGTCTTTCTGTTTTCACTTTCAGACTCGCTTTCTCTCTCTCTTTCTCTCTCTCTCCTTTTCTCTCTTTATATCTCTCCTTTTCACTTTCTCGCTCACACCTTCTCTCTCTTTCTTTTTCTATCCTTCTCTCTACCTCTCTTTCTTTCTTTCTGCTTCTCTCTTTCTCGCTCACACCTTCTCTCTCTTTCTCCCTCTCTTTCCTTCTCTTTTTCTATCCTTCTCTCTATTTTTCTCTCTCTTTCTTTCCTTCTCTTTTTTCTATCGTTCTCTCTATCTCTCTCTTTCTTTCTCTCTGCTTCTCTCTTTCTCGCTCACGGCTTCTCTCTCTTTCTAGCTCTATTTCCTTCTCTTTTTTTCTATCCTTCTCTCTTTCTTTCTCTCTCCTTCTCGGTCGCTTTCTCTCTCCCTATCTCTATCTGTACCTCATCCTCTCTTGCCAGTACTCTCTCTCTCGCTCTCTCGTTCTTTCTCTCTTCCACTCTCCCTTTCTCTCTCGTTTTCGCTCGCCCTTTCTGCATGTATGTATCCTTGGTTATCTCTAGTACTTTCTCTCTTTCGTTCTGTCTCTCTTTCTCTCCGTCTTTCTCTCGCTCTCACCATGTTTTATTAGCGTATTAAACCTATATATCTGTATATCATGCGTGGGAAAATCTTTTCTATAGCTTAGCTAGAAGGTTAGCTTTCTCTCTGTTGTCATTGGGCCTGTACGACCAGCGTATCGTGTGAGCCATTTATCTTGCAACGATCGTTTACAATTTATGCGGTATGCCGCCTACACTTTTATGGTTGTCAGCTATATAAATGGTTTGGGCTCAATTTTTCATCCTGAATTCTCAGCATCCTCATGGTTTGATTTGATAGTGTTTTTACATTTAAAATTAAAGAAAGATGACTTGAATGCAAAATTCTCCATTTTATTAGTGGAAGTTTGAATTTAAAATTATTCTAACAATAAAAATTTGACAAACGTCTTTGCTGCTATTACTGAGTACGTATGTTGGAAGGGTATAGTTCCAAAACGATTAGTCCATAAGTCCATTAAGCATACCTAATTCCATTTGGCAAAGTTTTCAGGAGATATTGAAATGTATTTATGTTATTATGTATTCTACTGGAAAACATAAATTTGGGATTTAAAAAAATATGTTTCCTTTAACCTCTCAAAAAGGTATATATACTCTGTAGATATACAAATCATCCAATGGACTACATTTTTCTTTTGAAAGAACATCGCCGAAAATCTTCTTTATAACTACGATATCGAAGCAGACTAAATAACACAAGATAAAAACAATAATTGGCGTGGAACTAATTGAATGCAAATATCCTTTTATCAAATGCCGTTTTTCTTTTTACGAAATTACATTTTGCCAAATTACCGTTTATCATTTTACCAAATTATAGGTAACTGTGAGGATTCAGATTACTCATCGGTTTGCCCATTTTAAATATCTGTGAGATCCTAGAAATTCATTTGGAGTAAATGTGTCTTTGTAGAATCATTACACTCTTAAGTTAACATGTGAATGCCCGTGGAATTCATTTGTCCCTTATTTTAAAAGCGAAGACCCAATTAAATGATGCCCTAGCAATCCTAGAAGTCTCAACAGTAGGCCTTCGGTTGCTGTGCCATTGCTGGTCGGTGTGTATGAAATAATTTGAGAGTTATGTGACTGCATGCCGGTTGCAATACAAATGCTTCATACTCCGTATCTCACCATCCCTCTATCCAGCCTTTCTTTGGTGTAATTATCCCATTTCTGTTTTCTCTGCCAATTCCGCTTCTCTCTCAATCATTGGTAGCAGCTGTCGTCACTCTCTTCTGTGATTTTGTTGTCGTCTCGTTCTTTTCTTTCTGTCCTCGCTGCTATATGAAACGGCTTATGAAACGTGTCGCATGTAAGAGTACATTCATAAGGGTACGCAAATTCATCTGTGTGTTTTTCTCTGGTTCTCTTTTTGTCTGTTTCTTGCTTTTTCCGCTTCCATTCCTATTTGATCTCTATTTATTTCTCTCCTTTGCACTTTTTTTTCTCCATAATTCTTTCTGCTAGACTATTCCCCCTCTTTTTGTGTAACTCCTGTACTCTCGCTCACTTTAGTTGTCTTTTTTAAGGCTCTTTATTTGTTTTTCTCTCTCTATCCTAATTTATTTCTCTTTCAGTATCTATCTACGTCAATGTTTATGCTTTTTTCTCTAGCTTTCTTTATTTTTATTTCTGTTTCTTTATTTCTCTCTAGCTTTCTTTATTTTTATTTCTGTTTCTTTATTTCTCTCTAGCTTTCTTTATTTTTATTTCTGTTTCTTTAT